>CM016729.1:17082998-17192902 GCA_005771605.1 Scutellaria baicalensis | reverse complement strand
AAAAAGTTATTTCGTGAGTAGGAATCACTTCCTTAGACTTTTCCAACTGCTTCAGCATATTTCGTGTGATAACCCTACCAGTTTGTGTTGTATCCTTCGAAGAAGTTGACGATGTAGACTTTGATGAAGTCTTGTTGGTAGACATCTTGATGAACTTGGTGAAGAGAAGAGATGAAAAGAAGAGATTGTCCCACTGGGCGTGCCAAAAATTTGTAACAACAAATTTTGTGTATTAAATTAATAAACACAAAAGATTTGCACAGATTGAAATTTATTGAATCAAACTGAATTTGAGGTTCAATCTCTTTGATCCCTTGATTCTTCTCTTCAATACTTGAAGTTGACGAGTGGAGTTTGACTTGGTCAAAATTGAGACCCTCGAACTAACAACTCGATCCGCGGGTTTTGCACCTTATTTTGGATCAAACAGTAGCTTTCGAAATTATGTGAAGAACGTCCTTGGATTTGTTGAAGAACGTCTTGAATATTTGAAGATTGCCGAAGAACGCCTTGAAGATTTGAAGATTGCCGAAGAACGCAGGAGAGAATTTTTAACTCTTGAATTCTTCAATTTGTTGTTGATGATCAAATGATGAATTTGAGACTCCTATTTATAGGTGTAAAATGGAGATTTCAGTAGATATTATATCTGAAGTGGAGCAATTTGATTGGTCCACCACGATTTGATCATATCCAATTTTGATTTGATCATATCTGATATGTTTATCGATAATTATCAAATTTAATTTTATTTAATTTGATAATATCTGCAACATTTTGACATGTGGCAATTTTTGATTGGCCAACAAAAGATATATGAAATATCAAGTAATTTAATTATTTAATTTAGGAATTATATTTAATTAATCCCTAAAATAAATATTTCACATTTTATTTTACATGTGGCACAATATAATTGGACATCAAATTTATGTATCTACAGTTGTTTCCATAGATGAGTTCTTTTTTTTTTTAACAACTTATTGTCAGTTTATATAATCAATTATTATGACAATTTATTATCACAAAAAATCTCATCTTAAATATTCATTCCTTTAATTTGAGATAAGATTGTATATATAATTCGTTTTGACATATATTACATACATTACCATATTATTGAAAGAGAGATGTATTTTACAGTATTTTGCTTGGCTTGATCCATAACTAATCTTTGTATTTTATATATATTTTTCATAATTATTTCAACACAAAAACTCATGTGAGACGGTCTCACAGATAGTTCCTATGAGACGGATCCTTAAAACTCATGAATTGAATCCATATCCACAAATTTCTATATGAATTGATATGTGTGGGTTATGGGTTGACCCGTTTCACGAAAAAAGATCTGTGAGACGGTCTCACATAAGAACTACTCTTATTTCAATATGTCATTTGCTTGAATTTGAGATTATAAAATTAGATCGCGGTCTTTAAACAACAGATTTTAAAAAGTCAGATTACAATTTCATCGATCTTTGATCCTACTCCTAAGAACAATATTCATCATAAAATTACACATTCCCTCCATTTAAGAATAATGTGATAGATAAACACATACTCCATATCCTCCCTCCACTTCAAAATAAATCTCGTTTTAAAATTTTTATTGGAAACATAATAATGTAATAAAATACTAATTAATGTTCAAATGTAACACAATATTCAAAGGTGAGCAAGTGATAAGGATATGGACTTAACCTGTGCATAAAATGACTAAATTACCCCCCTCACCATCCACATCTCTCCCTATATATATACATACATAGGTTCATCTAAATCCACACAAATTATAACATCTTCAAGCATTCAATATACATCACATTTCTCTCTTTCCATAGGTAATTATATTCTACTTCTCTCTCTCTCACCCATACATTTTGATAGACCAATGGAAAAGCGCCACGTGCTCCTCATAACATTTCCGGCACAGGGCCACCTCAACCCCTCCCTCCACTTCGCCAAGAGGCTCATCAACATGGGCATCCACGTCACCTTCGCCACCAGCGTCTACGCCCTCCGCCGCATGCCCGCGCCACCTCCGGCGACCTCTCCGCCAAGGGCCTCACATTCGCCTCATTCTCCGACGGCTACGACGACGGCTTCCGCCTCAGCTCCGGCGACCCCAAGAAGTACATGGTCGAGATTCGAAGCGAGGGCTCCAAGTGCCTGAAAGACACCATCGCCGGCGCCGCCGACCGCGGCCGCCCCATCACCTCCCTGGTCTACACCCTCCTCCTCCCCTGGGCCTCCCACGTGGCGCGTGAGGCCCACATCCCCTCCGCCCTCCTCTGGATCCAGCCCGCCACCGTGCTCAACGTCTGCTACTACTACTTCAATGGCTTCGCCGACGAAATCTCTGCATGCTCCGATGAGCCCTCGTGGAGAGTTCAGATCCCCGGAGCTCCATTGCTGTCCAAACGAGACCTTCCTTCGTTCTTGCTCCCGTCGGAGACGGATAACTTTATCTTGCCGATGACCATTGAGCAGCTCGAGACGTTGGACATGGAGCCAAACCCTAAAGTGCTTGTGAACACGTTTGATGCATTGGAGATGAATGCCCTCCATGCAATTGAGAAGTATGAGTTGGTCGGAGTTGGGCCGTTGATTCCGTCGGCATTCTTGGACGGCCAGGATCCGACCGATACATCCTCCGGCGGAGATCTCTTCAAGAACTCGGACGAGGGCTACATCGAGTGGTTGGACTCGAAGGGCCCGTCGTCGGTGGTGTACGTGTCGTTCGGGAGCTAGTTGAGGCTAAAAAAGCCACAAATGGAGGAGATAGCAAAAGGGTTGTTGGTCACAAAGAGGCCATTTCTATGGGTTATTCGCGCACCTGACACGAATAACGAGGAGGAGGAGAAAGAAAAAGAAGAAACATTAAGTTGTTTGGATGAGGTGGCAAAGGTGGGGAAGATAGTGGAGTGGTGCTCGCAGCTCGAGGTGCTGACGCACCCCTCGCTGGAATGTTTCGTGACACACTGTGGATGGAACTCGACTCTAGAAAGCCTGTCCTGTGGCGTGCCAGTCGTGGCGTTCCCACACTGGACGGACCAGGGGACGAACGCCAAGCTGATCGAAGACGAGTGGAGGGTGGGGGTTAGGGTGAGGGCCAATGGAGAAGGGGTGGTTGAGAGTGGGGAGATAAGGAGGTGTGTTGAGGAGGTGATGGAGAGAAGAGAGCTAAGAGAGAATGCTGAGAAATGGAAGGGTTTGGCAAGAGAAGCTGTGGGGGAGAATGGATCATCTTACAAGAATTTGAAGGATTTTTTTCTAACATGTTAGATATATATGAGATATGAGATTACTTCTTTGTCTTCACTCATCTTGCCACATATATAATTCTCCTCACATGTTTCAATTACTATTGTATAACACTACAATGTAATCACTACAAGAAATAACACTTTTTATGACGAATTTTTTGGCAACAGATGAAATTTTGTCACGATTTCTTAATTAATAGTGACGAATTCCATTTTCGTCATTACTATATATATATTGGTGACATTATTTATTTTGTCATCATTAAATATTTTTATCGTCACTAATTTGCATATTTTATGACAATTAAATAATATCCATCACAATATTCTTCCAAAGTAGATTTTCCATCAAAATTTTAGAGGTGGGTTTTTTAGTGATAAACAAACCGTAATTGGTGACGATATTGACCGTCACTATTTGATAAATTTTCTTGACAATGATAATTTTTGTCATGAATTCTTTGAAACAAATACTGACGTTATTAGTTCGTCGTCAATGTTCATATTTGGTGACGCTGAACTTTAATTTGTCATTACTTCATTTGGAGGTATGATATTATTTCATTTTTGTTGGTAAAATTTTCATGATGAAAAAAAGAATTAAAATATAACAAAATTTCATCACTTTTTTTTTTAATCACAACAAGATATTACTTCGTCACTATAAAATTAATAAAATTATTTTCATCATTAAAGAAATGTTTGGTGATAATCTATTTCGTTATAATAGTTCATCATTTTCATGTTTATTTGTTTTTATTACATATGAGGATAACAAAGTAGATTATGTAAATTTTATATTTTAATTATATATAATGAGATAATGTTTCCTTGTTAATTAATTATTTTAATAAGTAACTATAGTTTATGATTCAACTTAAATTGTAAGATAATAATTTCTCATTACTAAAATATTACAATTATAAGTAAAATAATAAAAAATAAAAAATGAATGAGAGTCGAACACGAGACCTTATATTAACATCAGGGCAAGACAACCACTCTGACGGCCTTCAACAATGTAGATTTCACGTAAATGTTAATATTTCAAATTATTTAATTATAAGTAAAAAGTAAAATAATAAAAAAATAAGAAATGATGGAGAGTCGAACACGAGACCTTCTGTTAACACCAGGGCAGGCCAACCACTCAAACGGCCTTCAACAATGTAAATTTCGTGTAAATATTAATATTTCAAATTATTTCAATTATAAGTAAAAATATGGGTTATTGACATTCGAACCCAGGACCTCCATTAAAATCGTGGTAGGCAAACCACATTGACAACGGCATTGAACAATGTAGAATTTGCACAAAAAGTAATATAATATATTTTATCTCAGTTTTCCCCAAATTAAAAGCCCTAAAAAACAGAATCATCTTCAGCGCGCATCTCCTCTTTCTCTTTCACTGCAATGGCGACGATTTGACAGCAACAGCCACGACTCCACTTCTCCTGTATTGTTCTGGTTCGTCTCCACTATTTCTTTCAAAGAACAATTTTATTATTCCGTAATTCGTCGTCACATTTCCTGCTTTTCGGTGCTCTTCCCGGAGGTAATGTCATTTCCCCTGCTGCATTTACTTGAAATTTGATTTTGGATCTTAGTTTTTCTGCATTTCCCCTATTTCTGCATTTACTTGAAATTTTATTTATCATCTATTTCTTGACTTGGGCAGTAAATGTGTGCCCAATTTCTTGGTTTTTAGTTAATTGATTAGATGGAAAAAAAAAAAAGGAAAAACCTTCATAAATTAAACCAGTTGTGTTGCAGAGAGTCATTGAATATGGTGTTAATTGGATTGTTCACCTTTTCCTTTGTCCCTGTAGTTGAGATGCTGCAATGCAATGAATTATCTTTCTTTACTTTTGCTTTCTTTAACTTTCCTGCCTCTGCTATAATAAAGCTGCAAAGCTCATTTGTTCCTTGTTGAGTCCTACAAGAGATTGATTACCCCTAATACTGGTCAAAACCCTATTTCACCTCTAGTTAATTTTATTTTTTATTTTTCTAGTTTCCACTGTGAAAACTCTTCAAATTGGCACAGGTGTGTTTTCGTTGTTGCTTTTTGCTGCTCTGTTTGAGGGGTTGTGAATAGTATTGTTGATTATGGATAATATACATCTAAATGCTCTATTATTTCAAGAAAATCAGAAATGATGATTCAATTTCCTTAAGTTAGGTGGCATGCATGTAAAGCCTACGAGCTTATTAATATACTGATATTTAATTTAAATATCTCATTCTCACTGGTCATGTTCTTGGTAAATTTCTTGTTAATTGTTCTTAGATAATTGAAGTTAAAGATCACTATACGAAAGAATGAAGTATTTCAAATAAATCAGGTGTTCAATCGATTTGTTGGTTTAGGTAATGAACAATGAGAATGGAATTTTGTATTTTTTGTTTTATCTTATGCATTGTTTGTCCGCTTTCTATTTTCTAATTTGCACAACTTGTTTCTTGTTAATTATTTGTCAGTTCACCTATATACCTTCTCTAGTTTTCCCAATTTTTATTTCAAATGGGGTTGTTTATGTAATATATTTTGTTCTCTGAAAAAAAAATTGTATTCTTTTTTTTTTTCTTTTTTTTGTGTGTATTAGGTAAAATTCAAAATGGACAAGAGTTGGATGCATTCAATTAAATGGTCCAAGCCTTATATAGAAGGGGTGAATAATTTTATGAGATTTGTTGAAACACACATGGCTCAAAAACAGGATATTCGATGCCCATGTAGAGATTGTTTGAACTTAGTGATAAGAGATAAGATAACAGTGAAGAAACACATATTAGAGAGGGGGATAGATCCTGGGTATGTTACATGGTTTTATCATGGCGAACCAAATTTGAATAATAATCTAAATCAGCAATCTAAGGAAGATGGAAATATTGATGGTGATTCGCTAGAAGAAAATGATGATGAAGATGATGGTGTCACTGACATGTTATTTGATCTTGGTGAGCAATACTGGCAAACGCAAACTAATAACATGTCGGCATGTGATTACACTAATACATGTGATATTCCAGCATATCTCGAGAGTCTTTTGATGGATGCTAAAACAGAATTATACCCTGGGTGTAAGAAGATATCAAAGACATCTTTTATTATTCAACTGCTCCACTTGAAAGTGTATAATAGATTGAGTAATAAAACTATAGATATGATGTTGAAATTGATGAAATTAGCTTTTCCTGATGGTGAGACACTTCCAAGTTCTTGCTATGAAGCTAAAAAGTTTTTACGTGAGCTGGGATTGGGATATGAATGTATTCATGCTTGTAAGTTTGATTGTGTCTTATTTTGGAAGGAGAATGAAAGTCTTGATACGTGCCCAACTTGTGGAACTTCTCGTTGGAAAATTAATGATGGAACCGGAAAAAAGATGCCACAAAAGATTTTAAGGTATTTTCCACTAACACCTAGACTTCAACGCCTTTTTATGTCTTCAAAAACATCTAAAAAGATGGTCTGGCATCAAGAAAAACGCATTGATGATGATTATATGAGACATCCAGCAGATTCTGTAGCATGGAAGAGTTTTGATAATGAATTTCCATCGTTTGCTAATGATCCTAGAAATGTTCGACTAGCTTTGGCCGCGGATGGTTTTAACCCATTTGGAAACCTAAGTACCACTTATAGCATGTGGCCAGTAATTTTAGCACCGTTGAATCTGCCACCTTGGGATTGCATGAAACAACCATTTTTTATGTTGTCTTTGCTTATTCCTGGTAAAAAGTCACCAGGAAAAGACATTGATGTTTACTTACGACCATTAATTGAAGAATTAACCGAATTGTGGGTAAAGGGAGTAGAAACCTATGATGTTTCTTGTAAAGCAAATTTCCAATTGCATGCTGCTGTTTTGTGGACAATTAATGATTTTCCAGCATATGGCGATTTATCTGGATGGAGTACTAAAGGGTACATGGCTTGTCCAGTTTGTAATGATCAAACATGTTCTTTGAGATTGCGAAACAAGGTCTGTTACATGGGTCATCGTCGTTTTTTACCAAAAAATCATCCGTGGAGGAGAAGTAAGAAGTTCAATAATAAAAGAGAGGACGGAGAAGCACCTAGAGGCTTATCCGGTGATGATGTGTTAATGCAATTGGATCGACTCGAAGTTTCAACATGGGGGAAGCATTGTAATAAGAAGAGGAAGCGCAGGCCTGAGGAGTTGAACTGGACTAAGCGTAGTATATTCTTTGATTTGCCTTATTGGAGTAAGTTGAAGTTGAGGCACAATTTAGACGTAATGCACATTGAAAAGAATATTTGTGAGAGTATTTTGGGAACCTTGTTGAATATAGATGGGAAAACAAAAGATACTATTAAAGCGAGAGAAGATTTGGAGAATATGAAAATTCATAAAGAGTTGCACTTAATTAAGAGAAGTGATGGAAAATTTGTGATGCCTGCTGCATGCTATGTTATGAAAAAGAAGGAAAAACAAGATTTTTGTGAGTTTCTAAAATCTATTAAATTTCCAGATGGATATGCTTCTAATATCTCTCGTTGTGTTAGTATCAAAGATCAAAAGGTATCAGGATTGAAAAGTCATGACTGTCATGTACTCTTACAACGAATACTTCCTGTTGGTGTTCGTGGATCCTTAAACAAGGTTGTATCAAAGGTGTTGGCTGAGTTGGGTCATTTCTTTCAACGTTTGTGTTGTAAGAAGTTGAAGAGATCTGAATTGAAGCAAATGAGTGAAGATATTTGTTTGATTTTGTGTAAACTAGAACAAATATATCCTCCAGCATTTTTTGACATCATGATTCATCTTCCTATCCATTTACCACATGAAGCCTTGATTGGGGGACCTGTTCAATTTAGATGGATGTATCCAATTGAAAGGTAACACTTCAACTTTTTCTTATGTATATACTTGTATATTAGACATGCAACATTGATAATTCTTTTTGACTTTTTCTTTAGATTATTATGTGACTTGAAGCAAAGTGTGCGCAATAAAGCTCATCCAGAAGGTTCAATTGCGGAAGCTTACATTGCAAAGGAGTGTTTAACTTTTTGTTCAATGTACTTGCGGGGAATTGAGACTAGATTTAACAGAGATGAGCGAAACAACGATTCAGGAATTGATGATAGTTTATCAATCTTCTCACAAAAATGTCGCCACTTTGGAGCAACAAAGTATTTAGAACTTTCTGAGGAGGAGTTCAATTTAACACAATGGTTTGTCTACCAAAATTGTGAGGAGGTTGAACCTTATTTTGAGTAAGAACACTTGCTCTCCTTTTAACTTATGAATTCAATGAAAAGTTAAAAATATTAAATGGTACGTTGACATTTTATTTGCAGGAGGCATAAACAAGAGCTTGTCTTGGAAGGTTGTGAAAATATAGATAAAGAACATAAGGAGCAATTTCCTTCATGGTTCAAGAAGCAAGTAAGATAATTGAGCAACAAAGTTTAGTTATTCATTATAACTATTTAAGGAAAATTATGTCAGCATGTAAGAAGAATACTTTGAATCTTCCATTTGCTTTTTTTTTTCCATCTCATTAAGCTACATATTTCTTTAGTAATTAGAGATATTTTCTCTAGATGATAGACTATATCTAAATTTTGTTAAACCTGGTGTAATATTCACTTATTATGGTTTGCAAAATTAAGATACTTTGTATATAATTTAATAGTATGAAGCGGAATTATTTTAGAAATCTATGTTAAATGTTATTGTCATGGATAAATTGTTTTAAATTTAGTTTCTATGGACATGAATCAGATTTTGACTTATTATTTTTGTGATTTTTGTTAAATGTGATATGATTTTCCATTTTGATTATGTTAGTCCAAAAAGGAGTTGAATGGGGAACCTTGTGATAGAATTGAGTTGTATAAACACACACATTGCTCAGAGAAAGATTGTTCAGTGAATGATGGGTGGAAATCCATTGAGGCAAAACAAAAATGGGTAAGTTACATATTTTTTAGAAATAAATTCAATTAATTAACATGTTACTGACTAGAACTCTATACATTCACTTGTTCAAATAGGAGTTGATGATAAAGAAGCGTGAAGAATATAGAGAGCAAGGGATCGAGAAGAGCTCCGAAGAAATTGTATTCGAGGTCTTGGGCCCTGGAACTGGATATATAAAGGGCCTTGGCTATGGTCCCAAACCTCCAAGCAGACGCAACATATTGAACGATTCTACAAAACAACAACTTCAAAAGGAACTTCAAGAGACTCAACAAAAATTGCAACAGTTTGAGGCTGAGGTGAATGATCTCAAGATAGAAATGACTGATTTAAAAGGCCAAATGACTCAACAAGGTGCAAATATAAACAAGCTTATGGCTTTTTTGGCAGACAAAGGGCTAGACATCTAAATCATTATTAAGGTTTGCTTACTTCTATATTCAAATTTTTATATCTTTTCTTTCTTTCTTTTGAAATTAAATATTGTGTAATAAATGTTTTGAACATTTTGTTGATGTACTGTTTTTATTCTCAAATTTGTAGGTGAATCTTCACTCGTTTGGATGGTTGAAGAAGTTCTTATATAGTGACTTAAAAGTTGGTAATACGGATATCATATTATTGTTTTATTGAACTACATTTCATTGTTTTTGAGAAGTAGTGTTTTGAATTTTTATTTTATGGATATTTATATTTCTCGAGGTTTATTGATTATAATTGGATTTGTGATTCATATATATTATTCACGCACACTTCACTTTACAAACAATTAATATTGTTTCATGCATGTAGAAACAATAAAACGATGACATTCAAACATATCATCAATAGATTAATTTGCTTTTAACAAAATGAAATAGTATTATATAAATTTAATTATTGACGATTGATAATTTAGTCATCTTATTAGGATTTCGTGATGATTTATACCGTCGCAAATACATATAAGTATTGTCAAATGATGACATTTTAGGTGAAAAAAATTGTCGTTAACATTATTATTCACAACAAGTCGATTGTCTCCATAGCCATATGTATAGTGACGATTAAACATTATCATCAAATATTCATTTTTTATAACGAACTTTGTCGTCACTATTATTTTATTTGTGACAATCAATATAGTTGTCACAACATTTAAGTTTTTTCAAGACAAACATTTTGTCGTGATTGTTAGTGATTTAATGACACTAAATAATTTGTTGCTGAAAGTTTGGTCTTTTGTGACGTTTCTTTTCTGTCAATATATTATTTTAATTTGCTGACAATTCATATTTCGTAACTATAAAACAATTTTTTCATGACAAAATTATAAAATATGACGAAATATGTAAGCAAATTATGACGATAAAGTCATCACTTATATTTAATGAGTTTGAATAAAAATTAATATTTGTCACTAAAATCATTGTTTTTGGTAACAAAGTATAGCTTTGTCACTTAAAGTTTTATTTTTCATGACGAAACAATAGAATTGATAACAAAATTTCATCATATTAACGACATATTATTTGTCACTGAAAATGAGAATAATAGTGACAATAATCGTTTTCGTCACCGTATCTCGACTATTTGGTAACAAAATTTTAAATCGTCACATATACCTTTTGCCACGCACCTACAACGACGATCATTGCGACGCAAAATATTCGTTGTGAATAGTCTTTGGTGACGAAAAATGATATTTACATGACGAAACTAGTCGTCATGATTTCCCAAATTTCTTGTGGTGAATGATTTGCATTAATAAATGTACATTGCATTTTCTATAAGAAGGGTATGTTTTACATGTAGTTTAATTTAAAGAAAAATACTTCATATCAACTTTTGGCCATAGCTAACTTTTTGGCCCCCAAACTCGAAATATATACCTATCAAGTACTACTCTTATAGGCCCATTTTCAATCTATATCATTTAGCAAGTTTGTTTTTGTTTCAATTTCAGTTTCCTCATTTGTTTAGGCTTTTAATATAATATTATTTTAGAATCTGAATTTCTATTTACCTTTCTTATGTTATATTTCATGATAAAATCTTTCAATTCAAACTCAAGCATAACATCTATCTATATATATATAAAAGCAGGATATTCTGCCAAAAATAACTGCAATAAGTTATTGTCTATTAAATAATTACTATTTTAAGAAACCTATTAATTGCTTTCATATTGTATTTATTGTAAGAAACTCAATACAAATAAATAAATACAAATAAACCTATTTATTGTATTTTAAGAAACTCAATACAAATAAAAATAAATAAACTTATTTATTGTATTTTAAGAAATTCAATACAAATAAATAAATATTTAATTTAAGAAATCAGTTATGATACTCAATTTAGTATTTATTGTATAAAAATTTCAAATAAAAAAGTAAATAGATAAATGACATGAAATAAAGGATTATATATTTATTATCTCTCATCTTATTTTTAAGTATTTATTTTAAAGGGTAAATTACAAAAAACAACTTCGTCTATCGACTTTTTTCAAATTGCAACCTAATATTTTATTTTATTTTTCAGATTGCCACCCAATCTTTCTGTAGTTTTGTCGATTGCAAATTTTCCGACGAAATTGAGATTAATTTGTTCACTTTGCAACCTAAACTTTGTTTTTTTTTATCTGATTGCAACCTGAACTTTGTGTTTTTATCAAATTGCAACCAAGAATGAAAATTTCGATTCCGGTGAAAATATAGGTAACTTAAATTCACGGAAATATCGTGAAAATATCGATATCGATGGAAATATGGGTACATATATTTATTGTTATTTTTCCTATATTTATCAATATATTCCGATATTTTCTCGATATTTATTGATATCTCATCGATTTGTTACCGTGTTACATATATTTCACCAATTTTAATCAATATTTCTTTGATATTTATTTTATGAATATCGATCACACTTATATAACATAAATATCACACTCATATATATAACATAACACAAATACTCATATGCAACCGTCTCACATGCGACGACACTCGCGCACGGTCGACCGTGTCCCAGGACACGACCGTGCGTGACTGTGGTGTATAAGTATGTCTTTTTCAACAATAAGTATGTGATTTTTCACTATAAGTATGTGATTTTTTCCTTGCACACGACCGTGCCTCGCAAAAAAAATAAGAGCAATCTGTGGCGCACGGTCGTGTCTCAGGACACGGTCGGGATAAGTATGTGATTTTTATCTATAAGTATGTCTTTTAGAGCTATAAGTATGTGTTGTCGCGCACAGTCGATCGTGTCCCAGGATACGACCGTGTTCCAGGACACGACCGTGTGCGAGTGCCGTCGCACATGAGACGATCACACAGGAGTCAAGCTCATAACATAAAGGTGTGAAGCGAAAAAAAAATCATGATTTGCGATTGGACAAAAAATTAAAGTTTGGGTTGCAAAGTGAAAAAAATTAATTCATTTGCCGAAAAAATGACCTGAAATTTTGCAATCGGCAAAATCACAGAAAGACTGGGTGGCAATCTTAAAAAAAAAAATAGATTAGGTTGCAATTTTAAAAAAGTCGATAGTTGGGGTTGTTTTTTGTAATTTACCATATTTTAAATCAATTTTAAATATATAATATATAAAATCAATCATTATTTAATGATCTTAAATTTAATATTCATATAAAATTTATCAAACTGAAATATGGTATGTGTGTGGGCTTCAATGAATTTTCATTTTTAAATGTTTTTATGCTATATAGTATTAATTTATTGTATATTGATATTAAAATATAGAAATAAAAAAATATTATAGGTGTACCTAATAGATTACACATATAAAACATATCAAATAGAAAAAATTAGATTAAAATTATTATTGCAAGTTAACCAACTTATTCATTTGAAATATACAAATATTTTATTTTATCTTTCTTATTTTATATTTATTTGTTGTCAAATTTTATTTATATTTATTTTATGATTAATTGAGGTGATATAAGGGATTGGACAGAGATAATTTTTTTGATTTTTCACAAATTAAAATTTCATAATTCTTAGTCCCTGATATATTGACTTATCAATCTTATAATTATTATTCATAATTTTTTTATTCAAAATGTGTATATTAAGTCCAAATTTGAATTGTTTCATTTAAATAGATAGCAAGGGAGATTTTCATGTATTTGATAAGCTGATATAATTTTTTATTTGATTTAAAATAAATGAGTTATATGTGGTGTTGAACCAAAAAAATTATTAAAATACGTGTGCATTTATAGTTATAAATGTCATAAAATATAAATTTATTTATCTCAATACTTAAATTATAACATTTCTAATACATATAACTTATTTTTCGATATTCAATTTATTTTTAATTCACTACCCATGTAATGTTCTGACACAATTTTTTTTATTTGTTTGTTTAATCCATAGATTAATATATTACTTTATATATTTCAGATTTCTAAATTTTTTGAATATAATTATTTATAATGACATAAATTTAAAATTAAAATACCTAGCTTTATACTAATGCAAATTAAAAAAGTATCAATATATTTTTGTTAAAATAATAATTATTACATTTTATATGTTATTATATTTTTTAATAATTATATATATAACACACTGTGCAACGCACAGGTACACTACTAGTTTTAGAAGAAAAGTATAAAAATCTCAATTATTATTAAAGGGTTGATTACGTATCATATTTTTCACACTTACATAAACTTTATATAGATGATAGCACACCAACCTTTTCGCTTTCCAATTGCTGACATGAACTCTGAATGATACCTTCATTTGTTAGTTATTTATGAATTCTTTGATTAATTAATTGTTTGTCTTTCATTTCTTTTTCCTTTGCAAACTTAATGGGATGATGATTGGTTTATAAAATTATACGTGACTTGACATACATTTTGAACTACATATCAGCAACTAGAGCACTAAATAAAGCCCGATCATATCACTACAACAATTTGTTGCAAAAAAAGGTTAATCAATATAGATTAACAATATGTTGTCATATAAAGCAATGAAAAAAAAATCTTATTTACGACAACGTTGTTATTGCTAATGTGCAAAAGAACTATAAATGAGAAGGCTTTTGCAGTAATAATATATCAACAATTAAAATGTTGTCACAAAATGTTTTTGCGACAGTTATCAATGTTTTTATGTCAACATTTTATTAATGTCGCAAATACTCATTTATCTTGTAGTATATATTAGTACTTAGTATCATTCAAATTATAAATTGGTGATTTATGACTGGGTTAATTGCTAGAAAAATCGTAATCTATGCTCAAAATTGTTGTAAAATATTATCTCGTGTTGCACCATCTTGTACGAATCAACATAACAAAAACAGAATATGTAACAACAACGAAAACTAAAAGAAGAAGATAAGATTCAAAGAGGTAATTTTATTCATCAACTCAATTCATTCCATTTGAACATAATATATATACAATTATATGAATTTCAAAGGGCATGTAATATAAAGAGTCTATGGAAGTAATGTCCACATTATTATCAATTTATAACACTCCCCCGTGGACATTACGACTTGATGTACATGCCTCGTTAAAAACTCGCTAGAAAAACCAGTGGGAAAAAACTAGACGAGAAAAGAGTACATGACATACAAGTTCTAATATGTTGCACTAGCTGCCTCGTTAAAAACCTTTAACTAAGAAAACCCTGTGGGAAAAAAACTTAGTCAAGGGAAAAAGAGTACAACCACTGATCTTCAGGACCGAACCTTCAGGGTTAAAAGAGTGAAAATGGTCTTCAAGACCCAACATTTAGGATTATTTTTGAAGTTATCGCTCCCCCTGAAGACAACTGTCTTCTAAGCCTACGCATTCCAACATATTGTACAAAAAATAGACATAGATAGGGTTTTAGTGAACAAATCTGCAAGATTGTCACTAGAGCGTACTTTCTTATAATCATTTCATCACTTTTCCAGAGCTTATGCGATAACAGAAATTGAAGACTATGTGTTTTGTTAAATTTCCTTTAACATAATTTGTTACTCATTTGTGCAACACAAGCTGCATTATCAACATATAATAATGTTGGGGGTATATATCAATTCTAGAAATACCACAACTTTGATTTAAGATCCCGTGAACCTTGAAGATACCGAAGAATATGTGTCATTCAAATGTCTCCTTGTAGGAGAAACACCAAATAGTAGGTTTACCACAAACTGTAATATCTCAGTTAACACAATTTGTAAGTTAAAGTAATATACCAATTTTACTTAAGTGAGGAACTTCAGGTCTTAATTTATCTTCAGTATCTTCTATAGGTTTAAATGAATCATTATCCACTTCAAGGGATTAGACAACCATTGGTTTACTAAGTCAATGAGATATAACTATGTAAAATCTTTCCAAAACCATCTTTGATTAGATTGATTGGTGTATGAAAATTCCTTCAGGGAGATGCTCGATCTGCAGGCTGAGACAATACTTGGTTTTACTCAATATTTTCATTTCGAATTCAACTTTTTAAAAGCTTCTTATGCATTCCAATAAGATCAACATACACAGAGATGATCGATACAAAAAAAACCATCAAAAGATTTCTTTATAAACACGCAAGGAAAAAACATTTGTTGTTTGTATATCATCACTTCAGGAGTAATTCATTTATTGTTTTAGGCCATATAATGACCTTTGCAATTTAATGTTATACATATTACATTTTCATCTTTCCTCGTTTGGGGAATTTGTAATCCATCCGAGATTTTCATATAAATATTGATACATATAAATATGCAGTGACAACACCCCTTAACTGCATTTCTAAATTCATAAATACTGCCAGAGATATTAAGTATGTAGCGGAACGTTATACAATTCATTACAAGAGAATACATTTGATCAAAATCAATATCGGGTCTCTGCAAGAGCCCTTGAGCTACTTATCTCGCTCTATATCTCACCACCTCATTATTCTTATTTCCTTTTCGCACAAATACTTATTTATATCCTACAGGGATAACATCATTAGGGGGTACGTACGATAGTACAAAAACTTTTCTTTTATTAAGTAAGTCTAGCTCAACCTCAATTGCATATTTCCATCTTACCCAATGTAAGCGCTTCAGGCACTCATTTACTAACTTGGGTTCTGGATCCAGATTATTGTTTAAGATGGAAAAACCAATTGTAGAGGCAAATATATCATCGACGATAATGATATTTCTATTATAAGTTTCTCCTGTATTAAGTAAATTAGTTGCAACTTTGATATTTATGTTAACCAGATTCTCATCATTTCCCAAAATATATTGATCTGGTCGTTCCGCAATCCTAGTATTTTCATTACTTTGTGCACGTGCATTGCTACTAGGATTTTTCGTCTTTGAGACAAATATCTTTAAAAGATATTTGGAGTGACTGAATATTTTTGTTAGTTTTTTGTTTTCCGTGGATTTTTGATCTTTTAAATTCATAGGCCTTTTACGCTTCAGGCGTAGAGTTGCATCACATATATTTGTATAGCAAATATATATGATTTTGTCACTCCTGTATGATCAGTAAACACATTTGGTAGATTACTTGCTAAATACTGCAAGATAATTATTTTCTGAACTTCTAGTTCTGATTGACTAGTGCGTGGATCTAAGTATTATAGATTTTCCAAATCCAATAAAATTTCTCGGCATTCTATTAATTATTAACTATTATCTCCCCCTAATGCCGATAATTTTTCTTATCAAAGCGAAACGAGTTGAAAAATGGGCTCTAGGCATTTCAAAATGGATGGAAAATCAAATCCAATATAGATACCTAGTTTTCTTTAAGGGCCCATAGAGGTACGCTTAGGTGGTGAAATTGGAACGTACACTGCACATTCAAAAATTCACAGATGGGAAATGTTCGGTTCTCTCCCACGCACTAATTATAAAGGGGAATAGTTATGATATGCAGTTGGACGTATTTGAATTAAAGAAGAAGTGTGCAAAATCGCATGACCCTAACATGAAATGAGTAAGTTGGATTTTTGTACTAAAAAGTCTAGCGATTAATTTGATACGTTGATCATTGATTCAGCAAAGACCATCTTGAGTGTAGACAAATGGAACTAAAAGTTCCACTTTAATTACTAATGATCAACAAAAGTCATCAAATGTTTTCGAAGTGAATTCATTAGCATTATCCAGTGTAATGGATTCAATTGGATAATCAAGGAATTGAGCCCAAAGTTCAATAATTTTTGCAATGAATTTTGCGAAAGCATAATCTCAAGTGGATAACAAGCACACATGAGTCCACCAAATGAAGGCATCAATTAAGACCATAAAATATCGAAATGGTCCTAATACTGGATGAATTGGTCCACAAATATCTCCATGGATCCATTCAAGGAAAATAGAAGATTATAATCCAACTTTAGTACGAGAAGGTCGTACTATAAGTTTTCCTTTTGCACAAGCTTCACAAACAAAATCATTTATAGAAGGATTTCTATTGTCCGACATACTATGTCCAATAGAGTTGGATAAAATTTGTTGGTTCATATTTTGTCTTGAATGACCCAACCTTTCATGCCACAATTTAAATGAATTTGGATCATGAAATTTCAAACTAATTGAAATATGGAGATTAGGAGGACAGATGTATGAATAATACAATCCCGATGATAGAGAATGAAGCTTTTCGACAACTTGTTTCCGACACTCTATGTAGTGAGTCATTAAGAGGTACTATATAATATTCTCATAATTGTCTAAACGAAAAACGTTTATATTGTAGATATGACAACATATCATGATTAATTAAGTTGGTATCTATTGGAGAACTAGTGAAGCTCTTCCAGAGCCTAATATTTAGTTGTAGCAATTTTTCATTTGCTCGTCATTAAGGACAATATATATAATAGCATTATGTACCGATCATAAATTTTTTTTTTTGTCTCCATATACTAAGAAATTGAATCGACAATGCTTAAAGTAGGCATGCTAGTAAATTTTGAGTATATCATAGGGCATGCATAATATTTCAAAAATAAATCATATACTATCATTCCACTTAAATCAATTATGAATTCAACATTCAAAACTAGTACTCATATATCCAAAACTCATATGTTCCATCTAATTAAGGGCAATAATCCTCATTTTACTTAAATGTAATACTTAATCAATAATATAAGAGTAGGACTTGGGTGCCCCCGGGGCACAGATCTAAGATCCGTGCCCCCAACCCGACCCGGATACACTATATATAATCAAACCCTAATTTTTCATCTTCTTTCTCTCTTCCTTTTTTTTTCTTCTTCTTCCAGCGCCTCTTCTTCCTTCTCTTCTTCTTCCTTTCTTCTTCTTCTTCTTCTTCTTCTTCTTCTTCTTCTTCTTCTTCTCCTCCTCTGCGCATGTCCTTCTCTATTACATTCTTTTTTTTTTCTGTAGCCCTATTGCTTTTTCAATACAAACGTTCTTCTCCATCTATCATCTCTTTTTTTTCCCTCTCTCTATGTCTCCCCCTCCAAATCAGCGTGCTTCAATCACCATGGCTGTAAAATCGGGCTACTTTGAGTCTCATACAGTGGTGCAAAATGGGTTTATCAATTTCTATGTTGGTTGTGGGCTGATTTTCCATTGTTGCTTCTTCTTCATCTTCTTCCATCTTCATTGCTGCTTCTTCATCTTCGTCCATCTTCATTGCTGCTTCTTCATCTTCTTCTATCTCTCCATCTTTAGTTTCTTATTATTCTTCAACCTTCGTGATGGGGAGATACATAGAAGAATTACCAATTGTGACTATAGATCTTGCATCCAACATACCATTAGATGATTTGCACAAATATTTCGAAGAGAAAGATAATGAAAATCGAGATATATTATGTAATACCACAGAAGCATACACGTAATACCTTAAAGGTATTTATGTAATACCCGAGAGAGAATTATGTAATACCTGAAAAGTGATTATCAAATACCTTAAATGTGAGTATGAATGTGTAATACCATATAGATAAAAATGTAATACCTTAAACATATTTTATGTAATACCTGAAACATATTTTATGTAATACCTGAAACATATTTTATGTAATACTTTAAGGATAAATATGTAATACCTTAAACTATAAGCAGTAATACCTTAAAGTTTAAACAGTAATACCTTGAAGCTGAATATGTAATACCTTATACTCAAAAACAGTAATACCTTAAAGGTGAGTATGCAATACCTTATACTCAAATATGTAATACCTCAAAGGTGCATATGTAATACCTTATGTTTTAAACTCAATACCTTAAAGATAAATGTGTCATACCTTAAAAATGTGTCATACCTTAAGAGTATACACGTAATACCTTAAGAGTATACACGTAATACCTTAAGAGTATGTGTATAATACCTATCACTGAATGGAATCTGGTGTGCGCGAGCGCACACCAGCATAGCTGCAGACGCGCGTGGGGGCGCGTGGGCGCGCATGAAGATGGCCCACGCGCCGGGTTAGGTTGGGGGCACGGATCTAAGATCCGTACCCCGGGTGCACCCAAGTTTTTGCCATAATATAAAGGATTTAGCATACCCAACACTTCAGTAAATGATGCATATAGTGCAAAATATGCAACAGATGGGTAATATGAGTAATTCCATTTGTTTGCTTCACCAATGTCAGAATTTATGTCCATCTCTGCTCACTTTATACAGGAAAGCCATTTTAAAAAGTAAGGACTAGTTTTTCCATATGAAATGTTCACGGAAAATCCCAGTGACACATCTAAAATAAGTAGATGGGCATTTAACTACTCTTGTTACACTTTTTCATCATCTACAAGTGTCAACTATAATTAAAGCCAGCAGTCAAAAATAACTCATGATGTCATGTATAACTCACTAGGTGTAAACCAACCGTATACAGTATTCTAGCAGTATTCTAGAACTAGATATAGCAGAAACTGCTCCAAGAATCCACTTCAAATTTGATTAATGATTTATAAGGCATTTGATTTGCTTTCTATGTTCCTTTATTTAGTGGGGAATGTTATCATCAAATAATTCACATGTGTAATGGATCATGTCAGCAGAAAAGATATACCACACAAAATTAATTTTCACACGAAAATCAAACTAACACAAATGTTGATGATTAAATATCATAAGAGGCTTGCTACATAGATTCTCGCAAAAACAATGATTGAAATATAGCTCTCTTGTTATTATAGTCATCTAACATGGAATTTGTGATAAAGGTTAATGTATGGCCAATATACAAATTCATTCCAACAATCAAATGAGTTCATATGTATTTTTCATAATTTTCAGGCTATGTCATCAGTTGTTACCACAAAGATAAATCGGATCGATTCAAGAAAAATACCTGGCAGGAAAGACACGATTCTTTCCTAGGGCACAACTCAGATTCTGGTAGAGAATCGTGCTGATAACGTATTGTAAAATATTATCTCGTGTTGCACCATCTTGTACGAATCAACATAACAAAAACAGAATATGTAACAACAACGAAAACCAGAAGAAGAAAATAAGATTCAAAGAGGTAATTTTATTCAACTCAATTCATTCCATTTGAACATAATATATATATATATATATATATATATAATAATAATATGAATTTCAAAGGACATGAAATATAAAGAG
Source organism: Scutellaria baicalensis (assembly GCA_005771605.1). Lineage (NCBI taxonomy): Eukaryota > Viridiplantae > Streptophyta > Magnoliopsida > Lamiales > Lamiaceae > Scutellaria > Scutellaria baicalensis. The sequence continues at coordinate 17,172,071 of CM016729.1, read as the reverse complement.
TCTATGGAAGTAATGTCCACATTATTATCAATTTATAACAAATAAGAAATATGTAATGATTATTATTATTAGAGTTGGTCTTATTATATATATAAGACCAACTCCTCTGTAACTTGTGTTCAAATTGATTATATATATACAAGACCAACTCCTCTGTAACTAATTGTGTTCAAATTGATTATATATATATCCTTAACATCATCTTTGCGCTACATTTACATCAAGACAATCTTACGCTACTTTTTAGTTTTATTTTTCTTCATTTTATTTTATTTTTCTTTTAATCTTTATATTTTTGCTTATCTTGTTTTTTTCCCTTATATTCTGAGTATCATTAAATGTTATAAAATTGCGATATATTTCATTCTATAATTGTGTTATAGATCATAATTATATGATAATTAAAATGCTAACAATATTAGTAATAAAAAATATATAAGCATTCATCTTCATGTAAATTAGTAGAGATGTGCAACTGTTTATATATTAAAATAATATAAAATTTACAGCAAATCAGCATTCAGTACCGAATTAAGATGATATTATACAAAATACTAAACACACCCCAACAATAGACATGAACATTAAAATAATAAAAAAATGAATGTGTGTGTAGATGGGGTGTATGTGTTTAGAAATGTTTGGGGTGTGTATAGAATTCTCCAAAAAAAATTTGAGTTAACAATTTGATAAACGTCAAAACTAAAAATCACATTTACAAAGTTACAAACAATGCAACTTATAAGTTAAAACTAAAAAATTAGAAGTTGCAATTTACACTGAGGGAGAGAGAGAGAGGGTTGAAAGGGTGATGAACATGGTCAAAGGGTCAACTTGAAAAACAAAGAATTAAAAAACAATTTAGAAGCATGTGAACAAGTTGGCAAACAAGGGGCAGTATTACAGCTAGCATTAATGTACATCTCTTTATTTACCGTACATCGCCCAAAGTCAAGTTATTCTCTATTCTTTTCTTTTTTAAACAATAAAATACTTATTATTATTTTTTAATTACTCAAAATAAGTGTTGAAGTTTTTAATTGAAATTTGATTCGTAAATCTAAACATGGATGATGCAAGCTGCTTAGGCATAAGGGCCCCACCAAATGGTTTGACAAAAGGACAAAAGTTTACTTCTCTTATATTATTAGTAAACGCCATTTATTGAAAGAAAATAATATCTTGACTGAAAAATATTGCAACTTGCTTGCAACTTCCAAACTTAGTATAGTATCTGCAATTATTAATTTTTCACACAACTCATTATCTGCACACCCACCTTCTCATTAACTCTCTCTCTCTCTCTCTCTCTCCATATAGGAATGTGGCATCACCATTCTTGATATTTCTTCTTCTTTCTTCTCACTTGATGCACTTATGAGGCCATTTTCTAGGGTTGTAGCATTCATCTGGTTTGTGGGCTTGGCTTATGGAGCAGCTGTTTTGCCAGCCGATGAATGTAAAATTTGTAGTTTTTTTGAGTTTATTTCTTTAAAAATGGTGAATATTTATTAATTTATTTGTGGGTTTTTATCAGTGGAATCATTGAGGGTGATAGCAAAGAGCATAGGGAAGAAGGACTGGAATTTCGAAGTGGATCCATGTAGCGGGTCATCGGGTTGGGTCACCCAAAACCCAGTTAAAGGGTTTGAAAATGCAGTTACCTGCAATTGCACCTTTGCCAATAATACCATTTGCCATGTTGTTAGCATGTCAGTTTTTCTTCCTCTTTCTTAATTCAACCTTCATTGGATCTCACTACCTATTTGCTTTTTCGATATTATTCGGGTTAGAATTCTTGTCATATACATCGTCTCACAAAATTATATTCCGAAACTGGTCATTATATATAAGTTTTCCAGAATTATTAATAGACTATAAATGAGCTTCAAATTGTTTAGGTTAGATATCTTGTCATGTCATGAGTATGTATATATATAAATTCATTTTATATTCGTGAATTATTAATCGTGAATGAATCATCAGATATTAAGATATATATATATATATATTTTTTTTTTCGAACTTTTTTTGGAATGGGAATATAGTTTTTACTTTTTACTCTAATTTTGACATTAGTGTAATTTACATCGGGAAAAGAAAAGGAAAACGAAGACAATTGACATGTGGGCGGTGGGTCAATAGAAAATTGGATAATTCTTTTATATTCATTTTATTAGATTCAATTTTGTCCCTCCACTCTTTATCTTAAAATTTTATATATATATATATATATATATATATATATTAAAAAGAAATTATATTTGGACGAAGTAGGTAGGAAGAGATGCCAAAATTTGTGGATTTTGTTTATTTAAAATAGTTATTCTAGCTATATTATATCACATTTTAAATAGTTTAAGAAGATTGATTATTGAGATTAATCTACTTGAACTTACTTAGTCAAGTAATATTGTAAATTAAGTTTTTAGGTCTGAAATTAGATGGTGACATGACTATTGTTAAATGGAGGCCTAACTAGTCTGATTTAGTAAGATAAGATGCCTTTCAATCATTATTACTCATAAAATAAGGTTTTTTTTTTTCCCATTGAATTGAATTGTAAAAAATAATTTAGATTGTGGATATTGTGAATTCTAGTCTCATGAAACTATATCCATCGACAATGTTATATAAACTTATTGTTGTATAACTTTTTTCAAACGATTTTAATTACTTATAAAGAGAAATCTAATATTGGAGGATAGAGAAACATGACAAGGAATCTAAGATTAAATAGGGTTGCAACCCACACCAATAACGTGATGCTTAAATGCAAGAACATTATTTGTATGAAGTACATAAATGCATGTAATTAAATTTAATTAACTGAATCTACTGGATATATATCAGTATTTTTCCAATATTGTTTGACTATGAAAAAAGATTGGGATATTTTATTAGAATTTCATAATTTTATTTAGTACATTTTCTAAAAACACAACTTATGTATCGCTACTGCATGATTCTTATGTTAATTAATATGATATATGATCTCACAATAACGAACACCATTATGTAAAATTCAATATATGAGATGACACATTTATAATGATATTCATGATATATATATATATATATATATACTGAGAATAATTATTATAATATGTTGATTAACATTTAAATAGTTATTCTTTTGTATTTGGACATATTAAAATCTGAGAATTCAATATCAGAGTTAATTAATTAATTTCTTTTAGTGCTACAATTTGGTAATATTAGATATTTAAATGATTTTTTATATGCAAACAGAATTCTGAAAGCTCAATTTCTCAATGGCTTGGTCCCACCGGAGCTTGTCCGTCTTCCTTTCCTACAAGAAATGTAAGTTTCTCTCTCCTATTAATAAATTGCTTATAAACACAAATATCATTTATCCTCTTTTTTTTTTAAACAAAAACATCATATGAAAATATTAGTATTAAAAAAAATTAAGGGTTAATTGCGTATAATATCATACTATTCTCTTAAATATTTGTAATTTTAATCAAACTTTTCAATACTACCAGAATAACACGACCTTATATATAGACTCATTTTTTATATTTTTCAAATTTTCATGTTTTTTCTTTTACGATTAATGTGATCCACTGTTCAGAATATAAAGTTTTGTTTTTGTTAGTATTGAAGAGTTTGGTTATAACTAAAAATTAGTGAAATAATGTGATTTTGTTGAATATTAATCCTAAAATTAGTAATGTATAACATTTTTGTGATCATATTATAAAGGGTTAAACGCAAAAATAAACCTGAAATATTGCAACATAATTTTTTCATCCGATTGCAACCAATTCTAGAGTTTATCCAATTACAACTTAAATCACTTTTTCAGTACGTGATTTAATTTTTTCACCCTTCAATCCAAATTTTATAACTTTTAACCAATTGCAACCTCGTACATAGGGTATAATTTTGATAAATTTCAAAAATTGAGGTTTTAATTAAATTTAAAAAAGTTTAGGTTGTAATTAGATTAAAACAACAAATATAATTAGGTTGCAATTTTGTCAATTTCCAATTTTTCATGTTTTTTCCTTTTGCGATTAAACTGTGATCCGTGTTCAGAATATAAAGTGTTGTTTTTGTTAATATTGAACAGCTTTGGTTAAAATTAAAATTTAGAAAAAAAGAGTGATTTTATTGAAAATTAATCCAAAAATTAATAATGAATAACATTTTTTTAAAATCATATTATAATATTAGAATTATAAATACATCAATAAACCATCAGTTAACTAATTTAACTGTCGAGTTTCGAATGTGATTTAACTCAGTGATCTGACTCGGAATTATCTCAACGGCACCATACCTCCGGAATGGGGTTCCATGAAGCTTGTAAACATGTACGCCACTCTCTCTCTCTCTCTCTCTCTCTCTCTCTCTCTCTCTCTCTCTCATTCTCATTGATTAATGATGTCTTAATGGCAGTTCACTGCTTGCGAATCGTGTAACTGGTTCACTACCAAAAGAACTTGCCAACATCACTACCCTCGAACAGCTGTAAGATTTTCTCTGCTGCCAATTAATTGTCTTTATTTGATCAATAAGGTTGAAGTACTTCTGATTTTAGGGTTTTAATACTTGGCATTTCCCCCAAATTATTGAAGGGTTTTGGAATACAATCAGTTGTCAGGAACTATACCTCCAGAGTTTGGGAATCTTCCTCAAATACAAAGATTGTAAGGCTCCTTAATTATAACTTCTGCAATTCTGTTCGATCGACCAATTAGAGGATATGAAATATTGATTTATTGCTTCAGTTATTCCAGTTGTTTGCAATTTTTTCTTCTCATATGGTGTTGAATTTTATTTTTTTAATCAATGTTGTTCATATGTTTTTTATGTGAAGACTATTTACCTCAAACAATTTAACTGGGGAGTTACCTGCAAGTCTAGCAAAATTGACTACATTGAAAGATTTGTGAGTATTTTCTCAATTTGTTCTGTTTTTAGTGATTTCGACCACTTCTATATAAAAGTGACATATTTTAATGACATGTTAATGCAGTCGTATTAGTGATAACAACTTCGGAGGAAGCATACCGAATTTTATCCAGAACTGGACAAATATCGAAAAATTGTAAGGGGTTAGTCGATATTTGAAGTTTTAGTATTTTCACGATATTTTTATGGCCCTTTGACGATCTTTGGTTTTCATCAATGCTGAATTTCAATCTTGACTATGTCAGAGTAATTCAGGCTAGTGGTTTGAGTGGGCCGATCCCTCCTGTTATTGCTTCGTTAACCAAATTGATTGACCTGTGAGTATAGGTTATGATGTGTTTTATAGTCCCGTTTCTATGGAAAAACTTCTAATGTTTTACATCTATTATTGGGATTCTAACTGTGCAGGAGAATCAGTGACTTGAATGGCAATCAATCAGCTTTTCCATCTGTTGGTAACATGAAAAAGCTGAAGATTCTGTGAGTGTCATTTTTATGTTTGTCCTCGGTTTATTCAAAATAATTTCTTGCTTTTGCTTGAATGAATCTTGTTATGCAGGATATTGAGGAGTTGCAATATCGTTGGGGAGCTGCCAAGTGATATCGGAGAAGTAACGGGATTGAAAACCTTGTTAGTAGACCTCTTCTTTCTGCTTCATTTTTCTATAAAACATCACATTCATGTTTCTAGTTAACTGAACATTGGTGTCTTGTTATACCACCTTTGATCTTTCAAGTTTCAAGGTTACAGTAATATTTGGATGTTTGATTACTCTTCTGCAATACTGGTCGTACCACTGCATGCCATCATTGACATGTGAAATGAAATAAATGATTCATATCTTTGTTGACAATGCCATATTGTAGATTTGTAATTCGTTTTCGCATTTCTTGTGCAGAGATCTGAGTTTCAACAGATTAACGGGACCAATCCCCGACAGCTTTACTGGTCTATCAAACACGGATTACATGTATGAACTTCAACTGGAAACCTTTAGTAGCATTTCCATTGGACTGGTTATGGTTCAAATTAATTGACTATCTAAATTAGCAAGCGTAAAACAAGTTGAAACGAAGAGCAAGGGAGTGCGTACAGAAAATTGAAGCTCAAATACAGTTCATCAGTAGAATCATTAGGGGAAAAAAACACACATTCTGGCAATTTTACTTGTTTGAAAAATGACCAAAAGGTCAAAGCAAAACTTATGCCATATTGGGAAATTTGCCACTTTGCATGTTGTGATGCTTCAGAGTCCCCTAGTGGCTTGCTTTTATAATATTTCTCTAATGTCTTCTTTATCGCAGTTGGTGATGGGTGATGGTGATTGCTTTTATAGTTACGAAATTTACAGTTAGCCTACCATCAGTTAATTCTACTCTTCATCTTAGAGCTAAATATGAAAATTGAATATTCTTGCAATGTGTATTTAAGGTGAATTTAAAGAGATCCATTAGAAACGGCATAGCTACTGTGATATCATAACATTGAAGAAAATTATTGCCAAGTTTAAATTTTACAACTATCAGCAGTAAATGAAACTGTTGACTTTGCTAATTCAAGATTTTAATTTTCCAGCTATCTAACGGGGAATTCCCTTAGTGGGCCACTTCCTGGTTGGATGCTAAAAGATGGAGATGACATGTAAGGCTCTTTTCAGTTTTTCCCTGTGCATCTATTAAATCACACAAGGCAATGACACGATGTTTTATTTAGTCCTACTCATTATTAGAATGCTATTTTCATGCTCAAAATCATTGACATGTTTTAATTTGGATGCAGAGACTTATCTTACAACAACCTCACATCCGATAATTCTGTATCAAGTTGTCAGTCTCGTAGCCTGTGAGATTTTTTTGCACTTTACCTTTAAGTGAATCTTGTCTTTGAATATCCTAATCTAACTTAAATATCACCAATTCTTACCAGAAACTTGTTTGCCAGCTCGAAAGGAAATACTTCGTGAGTTCTGGCTTACATTTTTGTACATTTTCAAATTCTCAGCTTATTTTTCGATATGATATGAATGACTTGTTGTACTTGACAGTGATACTGTTTCCTGCTTACGAAGCAGTTGCGAGCGAAGTAAGTGATGGTTCAATTACGTAATCGAGAAATATACTTCTCATGCATTTCCAATTTACATATTTTCTTGTTTTCGTCTTAGAGTACTACTCTCTTCGCATAAACTGTGGAGGTAGACAAGAAATTGATGATAAAGGATCAACATATGAAGATGATACAAATTCTGGTGGACCTTCAGTTTTCTTCCGGAGTAGGACAAACTGGGGATTTAGCAGCACAGGCCACTTCTTGGATGATGACCGGCCCAGAGACTTGTTCAACTGGCAAAACACCTCAAGCATTTCAGGGCCGAATCCCAAGCTGTACATGGATGCTCGCCTTTCTCCCATCTCATTGACTTACTATGGATTTTGCATGATAAATGGAAATTACACAGTAAACCTTCACTTTGCTGAGATAATGTTCACTAATGACTCAACATTTAACAGCTTAGGAAGGCGTATATTTGACGTTTACATCCAGGTACTTATCTAAACCCCTTTATTGACACATATTGATGTTGATACATTCTCTTTCAAATGCTTACTCTCTCTAAATAATTAGTTCAGTTATGTAGTCCTCATCTTTCGACCACAAAAATTTTCAATGTTAAAAAACAAATTATTTCAGGGAAAACTGGTGCTGAAGGATTTCAACATTGAAAATGAAGCAGGTGGAGTTAACAAGGGAATTGTAAAGAACTTCACTGCAGAAGTTACTCATAATAACTTGGAAATCCGCTTCTATTGGGCTGGAAAAGGGACGAATGGTATTCCCGTTAGAGGAGTATACGGCCCTCTCATTTCAGCAATATCAGTGGATCCTAGTAAGTTACAATTCTTGATTATGACCTGAGCTTTTGTGTCATCGTTTAAGGCTTTAGCAGAAAACTTCAAATATGATTTACGTAATGAACAACAACCAATAAAGAAATTATGTTAGTGGTTCTCTAATCCTTTTCCCTCTCTTAAATTTTTGTTCAGATTTTACGCCTCCCGCGGAAGGTGGAAAAAGCATTTCTACGGGTGCTATAGTTGGTATAGTTATTGGAGTTCTTTTCGCTGTGTTTTTGGTTCTGGGTGTTCTTTGGTGGATGGGCTGTTTGAAGCGCAAAGATTCAATGCACAATGGTAATGAAACCTTTACCATACATATTTAAATCTATAATGTGCTATTGTTAAGAAAGTGGTCTCTGATTTAAATCTCTCTTTTTTGCAGATTTGAAGGGTCTAGACCTTCATACAGGATCATTTACCCTAAGACAACTTAAAGCTGCAACAAACAATTTTGATCCTGCAAATAAGATTGGAGAAGGTGGTTTTGGTCCCGTGTACAAGGTAACTTAAACGACAAAATTTTAATTGAATAAATTATTTATACCTTGTTGCTGGCTTCTGATTTTAGTTTGATGTTGTTTCTTGTTTGAAGGGTGTTTTATTAGACGGTACCATCATTGCTGTAAAGCAGCTTTCTTCGAAATCAAAGCAAGGGAATCGTGAGTTTGTGAATGAAATAGGCATGATTTCTGCATTACAACATCCTCATCTTGTTAAGCTGTACGGATGCTGCATTGAAAGCAACCAGTTGTTGCTCGTTTATGAGTATTTGGAAAATAATAGCCTTGCTCGTGCATTATTCGGTAACCTTTATGACACATCTTGTATGAGAATTTTCTGGAGAATCCATATTTTTCTGATCTGTACTAATGTATCAAGCGAAATGTTTGCAGGCCCGGAAGAACATCAAGTGAAATTGGATTGGCCAATGAGACACAAAATCTGCATTGGTATAGCAAGAGGTCTGGCTTACCTCCATGAAGAATCGAGACTAAAGATTGTCCATCGTGATATCAAGGCTACAAACGTGCTTCTTGATAAAAATCTGCTCCCTAAAATATCTGATTTCGGACTTGCCAAACTTGATGAAGAGGATAATACTCATATAAGCACACGTGTTGCAGGAACTTTGTGAGCAATCTTTCCTATCTTAGTATTTTAATCTGACCAAAGATTGAGTCATTGACTCGTAGCCATTCATACAAACGCAGCATGGATACATGATTATTGACATAAAACACGATTTTGCAGTGGATACATGGCGCCTGAATACGCCATGCGTGGCTATTTGACAGACAAAGCAGATGTATACAGCTTTGGAGTTGTTCTTCTGGAAGTTATCAGTGGAAGGAGCAATACTAGCATGAAGACAAAGGATGAATGCTTTTATCTTCTTGATTGGGTAACTTATTAGCATCAAATAAAACCTGAAAAAATGGTGCATTCTATGTTCTCATAATCATTGAACAAGTTCATTCATTTTCTTCTCTTAGGCTAACTCATTGAAGGAAGAAGGAAATCTAATGGAGCTAGTCGATACGAGGCTAGAAAATTTCAACAAAGAAGAAGTAATGACGGCAATCAATGTGGGGCTCGCCTGCACAGATGCTGTAGCTGCGGAAAGGCCAAGTATGTCGGGAGTGGTGAGCATGCTTGAGGGCAAAACTGGTATCCAACACTTTGGTTCAGATACGAGTGTCTCGGTTGATAAGATGAATCATAAGGAAACAACGAGGACGGAGTTTGACGAACATGGACATAGCATATCGATGGATGGACCATGGACCGCCTCGTCCGCTTCAACAGCTGATCTATATCCGATCAAAATGGATACTGATTACTGGGAGAAGAGAGATCTGTAAATGTAACTTCTTTTGTACACTCTTTTCTGTCCTTTTTAGTCTTTCTTTGCTTCTTTTTCCCTTTTGAATAAGGCATTTTCATATTCCTCACAGTAATTTGTCAGACTTGGACCTGTTTCTTTGGTAAACAGACTCAATCTAAGTGATTTTCTCTTCTTCTTCTTTTTTTTGGGTTTATTTATGTATATATAATTGTCGGACAAATCTTGAACTTTGCTTCAATAAGAATTTTACAAATTTTTTGAATAGTGGCAAAACAAGCATGTTCTGCAATTCCAATCACATCACACATGTTGAATTTATTGTTGTTGACGTGTTCTGGGCAATTTATGAGAGTATATAATATATGTTTGATATTATAATTTATAATAGTTTTTATTTTCAAAATTAATATAAAGTATTTTGGAATATGATATATACATGGTGCAATTAATATATAAGATCTGATTTGAAAATAAAAGAGATCGAATTTGATTTCTCAGTATTTATGCCGTTTCTTAAGGGGCTATTTGTGATCACCGAAACTTTTTTGGGGGCTATTTGCAATTACGGAAACATTCAAGCCCATCAAATTGTTGGACTCTCTACTACACCCACTACATTATTATGAGGAGTATTAAGACCAATAGTGAATGGGCTTCAGATTGGGCTTAACGGCTTTGGGGTTCCAAGTCCAGCCCAAATTAAGTGTTCTCCAAGATGCAAGACCCACTACTGATCAAGGCTGAGCCAAGACAGTCTGATAGGCCCATGTGTCGCCACTGGGCTAAACCCTTGGTCCACATTACTCATTATTATTACCATACACCTCTATCACCCAATATACGCCGTCTATTATATATCTAACATATTAATTAATTTTAATTTATATATAGTGAGGGGATGAAATCATTATACGTTAGTGGTAGGTATATTAAAAACTACCGATGATTAACATTTTGACAATTTTCTATTACCAAGTAAAGAATTAATCCAATATGACACAAATTTGATTAATAGCATTTTGTCTTCCCACATAATTCATTACTTAATCTTTTACTGAAAATTGGTTTTGAGATACTAATTGCATCATAGTCATCTACATGAAACATATATTCATCTTTTGCCATTTAAATTCTGAGTGTCCCGACCTTAAGTCCTCAATAAATGGGTGTCAAGAATTCCTACAAAACTCAATAAATTATCCAACACGACTATACATTCAATTGAATTAGAACCAATTTCCTCGAACATATTAGATATAATATATTTATATATAGAAAAAAACTTTTATACACTTTACATAAATCCGGGTTGACCCGATCAACGCATCAAAAAACGCGTTTCCACGCGTCCCAATCCCCCTGGGTGGATGCGCTCAAATCCACCCAAATTCGCTCCAAGTGTCATGTCTTTACGTTATGTTAGACATACATTTATCTAATGTTAATCATACATTTGTGTCCTAATTTCAGACCTTTAGAATTTTCAAATATATCCTTGTACATTATAGTAATGTTGGACATACCTTTAGTTATATCTTTATATATTATATAAGTTAAGTCTAATATAATATAAAAATATGATTAATACCACGTAAATGTATATGTACAAAATGTGCTGAGTTAGGGTTTTTTAAAGTTAAAAATATGAAATCTGGACATAAATGTATATGTAATTAACATAACATAAATGTCATAAAAAATTTCCAAAAATCATTTGCGAAAAAACAAAGTAAAAAAGAAAAAGAAAAATGCGTTGAGTGGCTGAGACTCGACCCGAATACATGGATCTAAGATTCATGCATCTGGTGCACAAGAGAACTTCTCTTTTGTGTATATAAATTACATAAATAATTTATGCCAATACATCTATTATTGAATTAGAGATGAGATTATGGCGCTAATTTAGGGTCAAGAGTCTTTTTTCCTCCTATACCTATTGTCTTCCAATTTTAATCCCATAAATATAGCAAAATTCAATTTATTTCTAAAATCTAATAATATGTCCGCCCTTCACTCTAATCTTATCCTGAAATATTCAATTATTTGATTTTGGATAACCTAAAAGTGATTGGATTAAAATCAAACACCTTTTCTTATTATGAAACTAAATAAATAAAAAATAGAACCCAAAATGGAAAGAAGTCATAATCATAGGATGAAAAATAGTTTTTTTTAAAACTCTACCTGCAGATTAATGGAGCAGCAAATAAAGAGGCAATATTTATAATTTAATCACCACCATCTTACCATATAAATAAAGAGAGGGACATAAATACCGAGAGACAGACAGAAAGGTGAGCTAGAGGTCTGCTGCTTTCTCTCTCTAACCATCTTCTTCTTCTGCAAACATTTAAGAGAGAGAGAGAGAGAGAGAGAGAGAGATGAGGTTGTGGGTGGTGATAGTTACAATAAGCATTGTAATATTGGAGGAATCAAAAGCAAAAGCAGTAGTGCAAAAATCATCATGTGATGTGTTTGAAGGAAGATGGGTGAGAGACTTATCATCTTCATCGTATCCTCATCTCTACAACTCTTCATCCTGTCCCTTCATTCAGAGAGAGTTCAACTGCCTCAACAATGGCCGCTTCGACAGCTTGTACCTTAGGTACAACTGGCAACCCCTTTCCTGCAACTTAACAAGGTTTTTCTTTCTTTCTTTCTTTCTTTTAAAATCTCTTTTCTTTTTCTTTTTTTATCAAGAAAACTGTCAAAAGTTATGCAAACAGTATCACATATCATGTCATGTAAAATGAGTTAACTATATTTCATTTTTCATATATAAATTAGTAAAATTGGATTCGATTTAACCAAAAAAGCATCCTTCTCTATGAAAAGTATTGAGTTTTTATGTTAAAACTTTTTACATAAATAATGAAAAGTATAGAGATTTTTTGATCTACATACATTATGGGTTTGTACAGCAGAAGCATAAATTTGAGTGTGACGATAGGTGGGCCCACGCCACAGACAATGGAATCTTTAGAAAATTTTTAAAAACCTTGTTTTTTGTTTTTCATTAAAATTTATATATTTGGCCACAATCCAGCAGTCAAACTTGATTTAAGTTTATAGTTGTTAATATTATTAATTATCCATAAATTAGATTATTGAAAAATGTTTTTTTTTTGAGAGATTTATTGACAAATATGTTAAAAAGCCACTCTTTTATTTCGGTGAGAATTAAAAGAGCATTTGGCAATTCGTGAATTTACCGTTGTCATTAAATTTCTTGAATTTATTAATTTTGCAGCTAACAGTATTGTCACACTTTATTTCATTTAAAACTTTTGTCTGTTAGTTCTTTTTTTTTTTTTTCCTAAAAAAATTCAATCCAATTTATATCACTATGTAGTATATACAATTATATATATTTATATAAGAAGTTTTAATTAGTGCTGTCAAAATGAGCTGGCCCGCAACCCACCATAACCCACCTTTTGGCGGGCTAGGCGGGCCAGCCCACTTCAATTATCTGTTTTTTTAATTTTTTTAATTTTTAAATTGATAATTTAAATTTAAAAATGAAAAAATGATATTTCTAATACTTTTTACTTTTTATTCAACCTTACATACATTGAATTACATGTAAATTATGAAATTTTTTTTACAAAAAGTAGAAATTTCTTTAACATTCTTTCATTTCTATAAATAAATTGACTAACTTTAATATATGAATATCATTATTTGCATTAAATAGTAATAATTATTCTCAATATTAAATATTTTTTATTTGTATGTTAAATAAAAAATTTAAAAAATATATTTTTTATATAGGCGGGCCAGTTCGTCGGCCCGCGGGCTAGCCCGCCAAAAGCCCGCCCCTAAATGCTAAGCTCACCCCCTAAAAGCCTTGTGGCGGGCTCCTAAATGCTAAGTCCAACCCTTAAATTTAGCAGGGCGGGACGGCCCAACGGGCCCAACCCATTTTGAGAGCTCTAGTTTTAATTAAAAGTTAACAATTAACATGTATAATTTAGTGGGTAGAATTTTTGTCAAACCATACATTTTTATAAAATGGATTAACTCACACCATAATTCACGAATGAGTTTAGTTTATAGATAATGTGGTTGTATAACATAATATTTTAATTTTTTTTTCAAATGATCGATCTATGCAAATTTTTATAAGTTTATAAGACTTTGGGGAATAAAAGTTGATCAAAACATCTCAACAATATATGTAAAAATAGTAAATTTAAAAGTTTAAACGCAAAATTAAGCACTAATCTAAGAATTAAGATAGAAAAGTAATCATTTTCCTCATTAGAACATTGTTTCTTCTATTGAATGAATGAATGAATTCTTTCTAATTTCCCTAAAAATGAAAAAATAAAAATTAAAGAGATTGATTATAGTACAAAGAAATTAAACTGTGTGCACTCTGACATGGACTCAATGTGTTGTCATTAAAAGGTGGGGAAATAATTAAATATATTATCAACGTTCACGAGATTGCATCACCATGTGGTTAGCTATATGTATATTTGTTGGCTAATTAACCAAACATTTTGGAATCTTTTAAATAATGTCCATCTTTAAAATAGATTTTTTTAAATTAGTATTTTTTAAGTATAAAACTATTTCCTAATGCTCATCTAATTAAAGTGCTGGAAAAGACTCTAAGTGTCATAATTTGCACTTTCTTTTTTGGAAAAATATAACAAACCATACATTTTTTAAAATTTAAAAATTAATTTTTATGACCCTTTTAATTATGATTATCACTTTTTTAAGTTTTTCTTGTTTTTTATTTTCATTTCATTTCTTGATTGCTCAAGATTTATTAATATTAATATTGGCAGAATATGATTTTTTTTTTTTGTAATTCTCTCTCATAAATTAATAATTTGAGATGAGTCATCCAATAATTAATAATCCACAATTCAAATTTAAATTTGTGAAAATAAATATGATTTGAAATATTCATTTCACATCGATATAATTCATATTGGTGTGTCATATATAATATTCGTAATATTGGAAATGGTATGATATTTATAGTGAAGATGAATGTGACATCAATTATTAGAACACAATGAGCTTGCTATGTTAAGCCTTTCATGCAGACCTATTGGATTTAATATTTCGGCTGCTATTGAATACATACATATTGTTAGGTTTGAATATATTTTAATGGTTATTTCAATATAATTTGCCCTTATTTAATTTGTAACAATTATTAGTTTTTGATGAGTGAACCAATTTATTTCACTCACTTAATTGTATCTAAATATTTTTGTTAAAAGAAAATTAATTATACAGGGAATTCAAATCAATTTACTCTTATGTTTGAATTTTGTAGAAATAATATTGGATCATATATTCACAATACAAAAATTCAAATTTTTGTAGAAATATTTTGTTTGTGCCCCCACATAATGGAACATAATGATTAGTAAAGTTAAGTGGCAAAAAGCTTACCATAAAATATATAGGTCAATTAAAATTTGCTACACCAAATAGAGAAAAGCCTTTAAAAAAAAAACTTAAGAATCAAAGATATTTTTAAATACCATTTGATAATTAATTGAGACATATTTGTGCAGATTTGATGGGGTTGAGTTCTTGAAAAGATTTAGAGGAAAAAGCATAATGTTTGTAGGTGATTCCCTTAGCCGAAACCAATGGGAATCCCTCGTATGTTTGCTTTACACAGCCCAGCCCGCGACCGGCTACGTTCAAACCTCATCCGGTGAGGTTTCCGTCTTCACTTTTAAGGTCAGTATGCTCTATCTGTTTTTTAATTTTTAAATATATGTGTAAATAATTGATTGATATCGCTATATATATATATATATATGATCGAATAAGTACTTGAGTTTATGCATGTAACTTGTCTCGATCAATCTAGTGGGTGGACATCAAGAATTTGAAACAAACAAAAGACATATATATATATATCCTTGTTATATATATTAATTAATATTACATCATGAGTGCAGAGATTATGTCATGCATTATAAAAGAAACTATATGAGTATATGTGTGGCCCCTCAACAAACTTTTTTTTGTTCTCTTGCTATATATGTTTGATTAATTTTTTTTCATTTTTTAATTTTTATTTTGCATGATTGATTAATATATAGTTAAAATTTAAGAAAATTAGGTACATTTTTAATATGTCTACTAATTCTTAAGAAAACCAATTAACTAATATGCTACCAAACTAAATATAACATAAAATTAAGAATTTTTTTTGTTGCAATTTATAGCGTTTGATATATATATATGTGTGTGTATATATATAGACTTTTTTATTTGTTGAAATTTGAGTTTGATACAAATGGACTTCATGATATGTAGATTAGATAGTAGATATTAAGTACAGAAACTTATTAATAGATAGATCACCCAGCTCCATTTTCTTTTTCCTTTTGTCTTTTTCCTCCTTTCATTCCATAATTTTCAAGATTCAACAAAACTTTACTAATCATTTTCTTTTGGTTGTTAAGAAAACTTATATGAGATAGTGGATCTATCTCACGGATATTATCATTAAGATACATAGATAGATAGTGAGTCGTGCATTTTGTATTGTTCGTCTCACAAAAAAGATACTTATGTCGTTGTTATAGGATTATGGAGTAAAGGTGATGCTTGATCACACGGTATATTTGGTGGACATAGTGGGAGAAGCAAAGGGACGAATATTGAAGTTGGATTCAATAGAAGGCGGGAAACGTTGGAAGGGAATTGATATGCTCATCTTCAACACTTGGCATTGGTGGAATCGTCGAGGAAATACACAACCGTAATTCTTCCTCGACTTACCAATTTTTCATTATTTCTAACATCAGTTGAGCTACAAGTCTCGTTGGTACCACACAAATTAAGTGATATGATTTAAATGAATGTGCAGATGGGATTATATAGAAGTGGGAGGGCAGCTATACAAGGACATGGATCGAGTTGTGGCTTTCGAGAAAGCACTAAACACATGGGCCACATGGGTTGACAACAACATTCATCCTTCTAACACTAAGGTTTTCTTTCAAGGAATATCTCCTTCTCATTACAAGTAAGTTAACTTCTTCTCTCTCTCTTTTCAACCAACATGATCAAACCCTACTAGAAAAGGAATAATACAACTAATATGAGCCCTCACCCTTTAGAATTTTCATAAAAATTGTCTCACCAGAGCTATTTCATTACGTGTCACTCTAACTATATGTTCACAAGTCATTCTTTGTTCCGTGGGTTATAGATTGATTAAGACGACTCAATGGTTTATAACTTTGTGTAACAATTGTACATGAGTTTAATTTGTGCTAGAGAAATTGCTACTCATCATCCTATTGTTTGACTCATTTCTAGTTGACCAATAGAGCAATTGATGGCTTTAAATAGGTCAAAATTCAAAATATAGTTAATCCATTGAGGAAGATGTTGGGTAAAAATTGTCCTATACAATTTCAGAATTACATTTATATCATTTAACTATTAAGAAATTGATGGAGAAGATGTTTGTTGCAAATTTTTATTTTTATTTTTAACTTGTCATTAGATTTGTCTTATGTAAACATGACTAAGCATTCATATGTTGATAACAAAAATAATTCACATCGATTGAGTCTAGATTGAAAAAATTGGTTGAAAATTGAAAAGTCTCATCTTGAGTGTGATCTTTCATCACATTGAATACGCATGATTTCTACCAACAAACTTATATATTTCCAATAAATTTGTCCTCAATTTTCAAGTTTCCATTCACTTTTGAAGGATTTCACCGCGATTTTTTTTGAATTTAAACGAGAGTATTTTTCGTCACACCCCCTAACTATAAAATTAATTTTGATCCTACAACTTTGATATTATGGCAGTGGGAGTTCATGGAATGAACCAAGAGCGAAATCGTGCGTCGGACAAAAAGAGCCGGTGGGAGGGTCGACGTATCCGGGAGGGCTGCCGGCGGCGTTGACCGTGTTGAAGAATGTGTTGAGCAAAATGAAAACACGAGTGCAATTGTTGGACATTACAAATCTTTCATTGCTGAGAAAAGATGGGCATCCTTCCATTTATGGGCTTCCAGGCATGGATTGCAGCCATTGGTGTTTACCTGGAGTTCCTGATACGTGGAATTTTATTCTTTACAATCTCATTCTTTAAATTAATTTAGACCATTCTTTCTACATTATATATATATATATATAGATAATTGGGGAACATTGGAAAATAGGAAGGTTGAGAAGATCAAACATTACATATTTTGATGTGATAATTATCGATCTTACCGTAGAATAAAAGAAATTATGGGGTTTAGGCTTAGATATAATTTGGTTCTATTCTTGTACTTTCACTTGGGGTTGAATATGAATCGATCGAGGTGAGTCGAATATTATTGTTTAAATATGTCTGAGTTATTATCGAGTTTTCAAAATTTTGTTTGATGATTAATTGAGTTGAGATAGAATGAGTTTTAATCAGGCGAATGAGTAATTATAAGCTCGGGTAGTTTGATTTTCCAGTACTTTTTTCTAGTTATCAAAGTTGAGCTCAAGCCGAGTTTCAAAATTTATTAAACTTATAAATATTTCCACACTTAAGTAAGTAATATTTAGATTAATTAAACCTATCTCAAACGAGTTTTTAATGTTCATTTTATATATATATATATATATATATATATATATATATATGGAGCCCTATTTCATGTAGTTTTGAAATGATAGATATGTCGCACATTATTTATTAAGTAAATCGTTTTATGAATTTAATTTGATCTGACGAGTTAAAACTCCATAATCCCTAATCCCATAAATCAAAACCGACTTGAAAATGAGTGTGGAGGAGACCATTTCATATACATTTTCTTCTCTTATTTGTTTAAATGTTAGCTTCAAATGAAGAGATGATATACATGAATTTAGCCCAAAAGATGGCCCATGGGCTGGCATGAACCCGGCCTACAAGTACAAGGGCCCAACACTAAAATATTGTTCTCTAAATTGGGTTGAGATATTGGAATTTCAACTTATTTAAATTGGATGGGTTTATTGCGAATTTCTTTAATAATTTTAACTTTACATACATATTTTTCGAATTATTCAAAATTAATAACAATATATGTTGTCCGGAGTTAATGCGGATTTCTGAAAGAATTACAGTTTTTTTTTTTCACAAAAACTCATATGAGACGGTCTCACGGATAGTTTCCGTGAGACGGATCCTTATTACCCATAAATTGAACTCATATCCATAAATTTTCATATGAATTACTAAGTGTGGGTTGTGGGTTGACCCGTCTCATCAAAAAAGATCCGTGAGACGGTCTCACACAAGACCTACTCTTTTTTTTTTTTTTGTCAAGTGTTTGAAATCTTCTTCTTAATTTTGTCCCAGCAGTTATATAATTTAAGGGATTTTATTATTATTTTAATTAATAATCATAAATTAAATTTATAATAATTTAATTAGAAATAATCTGTAAAAGAATATAAAAAATTTAATAAAATTATTCATAATGGATTAATCTCTTAATATGAAATAAGAATAGTTTTTTTATGAAAGATTTAATTATAATTTGAGCAAAAATATAACAAATAACAATCATGTACTTTTGTGTGTTTGATGTTATGTGGATTCAAAATTCAAAGAACCAAATTCTTCTATGAAACATAACATCAATTTCATGATTTGATCAACACATTTATATTAATATTAGTTGTTAAAAATATGGCACATCAAATAGGCAAACAACAAATTATAAGAATATGAATGTGACACCAAGAATATAATATATAGAGAAGGATTTAATAAATTTATCATAGTAGTGGTGAAATGATGACAAAAACATATGAAAGTATTGAGTATGCAAGGCTTTTCTCACAAGTATTTATGTTATGTAATGAGAAAGCTAGGCTAGTTGGTCATAAATGCCAATGCCAGAACAATTATCTTAATGCCAAAGCAATTTAATATTATCGGTCGATTTCACCCCTACTCACTCCAAACACAATCTTTTCACTTAATGTACCACACATGCAGCTTCCATCGACATATAAATGATTTCGTTTCTTATCGAATCATTTCCTATGAGACGGGATTTAAGTATGTCTTTTATATAAGTGTGTGTTTTTCAGATCTAAATATATATTTTATATGTATTTTTTTACATATATAAACATGAATTTTATAAATATGTCTCTTACATCTATAAGTAAGCATTTTTGTGATATAAGTATGACAATCGCACAGTGCGATAATTGCATTTGCGTTTTGTTATCTTGAAAGAAAAAAAAATCAACTTTGTAATGTTGCAAATTCTACAAAAAATTGTAATTTTTACAAATTAAGAGGTATACAAACTTTATATTTCGTTGCGATATTCTAATTAAAAAACTGAATATTTAAACTTGTTCGAGTAAATCTTGTATAATAATATGAGTTCTACATTATTGCCAGACATTTTAAAATGGATAATTTCAATATCACAAAAACTCATATGAGACGGTCTCACGGATAGTTTTCGTGAGACGGATCCTTATTACCCATGGATTGAACCTATATCCACAATTTTTCATATGAATTGCTAAGTGTGGGTCATGGGTTGACCCGTCTCACGAAAAAAGATCCGTGAGACGGTTTCACACAAGTCTTGCTCTTTCAATATTGGTCTTGTATGTAATGAACTTTTCATGTTTTGACAATTATGTATTTATTTTCCAATTTTAGTCCTCTTATGTTTTAATTTTTTTCCCATGCCAGTCTTGTTTGGTTGAAATGTTCAAAATTGATGATGTGATCGTCAGAAAATTTGATGTAGCAGCCACATTAGCAATTTTGAAAAAAAAAAAAATTGAAAGTGAAAAGAATTAAAACATCACAAACCAAAATTGAAAAACGAATATTTAATTATAAAAGAATGAAAAATATCTTATATACAAAACTAAAATGAAATTAACCCCATCTTACAGTGCTTTCATTGACTCTCTTTACTGATGATAGGAATTGCAACTATAAATTAGCAAATTAGTTTGCATTTCCTTTTTCCAAAATTGAAGAAAGTCCATGTCTTGATGATAACAAGTTGATTTTGATTTTTAATTAGTTTTTGCAATTAAATCCAAAATTCTTAAAATATAGTATCTTTTTCCTAATAATGTACATTCCTTGTAAATTGTAATCATGAATATATTAGGTAGATAGGGTCCAAACAAAATTGTCTTTCCCTCTAAGACACTTCACTTCAACATCAGTGCTATAAACTCCAACCAACACTCTTTCCTTATACACACACACATATGTGTAACATATATATTTTGTGTTACATTTCTATTCATAGATCAACACCTCACTAGCTAGCTAGAAATGGCAGATTCATCTCTCAACCTCTTTACGAATACGTTTATATTATTGATCTTATGGTTTCAAGTATCATCCTGCATCGATGTGGGGTGCGATTTCTTCCAAGGCAGTTGGATATACGACAACGCAAGTGATCCTCTATACGACGCTTCAATGTGTTCGTTCATCGAAAAACAATTTGATTGTATTGGAAATGGAAGGCCCGATAAGCTCTACCTCAAGTATAGATGGAAGCCTAATGGATGTGAACTCCCCAAGTATGTATTCATGTAATAATATCCATATACTTAATTTTCTTTATTCAAGATTCATCATTGAATATATAGATATTAAATATGCAGATTTAATGTGCAAGATTTTTTGAGGAGGTTTAAAGGGAAAAGGATAATGTTTGTGGGGGACTCTCTTAGCCTAAACCAATGGCAATCACTTACATGCATGTTGCATGCATCACTTCCACAATCAAACTATACCTTGACCAAGATTGGTGACGTCTCAACGTTTTATATGCAGGTTCAAAATTATATTCATGAGATGATGACATGTACAAAATTCGGTTTTCTTTACTTTTAACCTAGTATATATTATGATGGTTCGATCCTTTAATTAAAATTTTCTAAGTTAAAGGAAAATTACGTACACTCAACATGTAATTTTTGTTGTAGGACTATAACATCTCGTTAATGTTGTCGCGAAATGCATTTTTGGTGGATCTGGTTGTTGGAAAGAAGGGGAGAATTTTGAAGTTGGATTCAATAAAAAATGGGAATGCATGGAAAGGGTATGATATGCTTATATTCAATACATGGCATTGGTGGCTTCACAAGGGAAATCAAAAGCCGTAAGTAGTTTTTGCTCAAGATATTTTACTTGTATTAATTTAGGCACTTAGTAAAGTGGGTAGATTTCATCTATTTATATATTGAAGTGAACATAGATTTCATTTCATTTGATCAATTCAGATGGGATTACATTCAAGATGGTGATAAGCTTTATAGAGATATGGATCGGTTGAGTGCTTTTACCCATGGATTAAAGACTTGGTCCAAATGGATTGATTCTAACATTGATCCATCCAAAACTATGGTTTTCTTTCAGGGCATCTCTCCTACTCATTACAAGTAACCCCTCTCTCTCTTATGTTTTTTCACTTGAGTTTAGAGGAGTGGATGGGAGGAGATAATAAAAACAAGAAAATTTGTGTGATTCAGGTTCGAATCATGTTCGTCACCGAACGGCTGAATCGGGCTTAATTCGCACATGATACTCTATTTTTGGGCAATTTTTGTCCAATAACTAATCTGTATCGCCAATTTTCTCCATTAACTTTTCCGAGTATATGTTCTTTTAAGGTGTCACGTTCCAATCACATGCGAATTAAGTTCGATTTGACTGTTGATGCTGAATTTGGACTAAATTTATGATCTTTCAGAAAATAAAATTACCGGACCGAAAAATGAATGGAGAAAATAGTCCGAACTGACAAATTTTGGACAAAAAAGTAATAAACTCTTTTTAAAATAAGATAAAATACACCAAATAATCTATACTATACTGATAACAAAATGTTTGTGAAAAATTACAAGAACGCCATTTTCCCGCCCATTTTATTCTTTGTCCTTTTGTCCAAGTGTCAAAATGTGATTGAACATTGATTGTATTTTATTTTTTATTTTTTTATTTGATCATTATTATTAGTTATTTTAATGTTTGGCTTGGAGGATACTCTTCAACAATTAAATAATATTAAAAAGTAGAAGTTATGATTATGTCTATAATTTATAGATATTTATAGACAACTTTTATTGGAGAAATCAATAGAATGACTTGTAACATACTCTTCCATCTATAAAATAATCTATATCTATATTCATACTATATAAAATGTCACATAAATTTGTGTAAATAACTTTTTTTTTATTTTTTTTCAAGATTTCATTTTGATTTTCTAAATTAATTTAATAATTTTAAATTAAGCTTCCATCTCAAGCCATTGAAATGAAATTTTCTCTCAAAGTCATTGTCATATATAAAGAATGTTTATTCATTTAACAACACTCACTTACCTAGCTTATAAAAATCAACAAAATTTAATAAATTCTTTTAATAATAATAATAATAATAATAATAATAATAATAATAATAGGTAATATATTAAAAATTATTTCAAATAAATAGAACTGCAAATTTCCCGCCAATATTAAAAATTATATATACTATACTATTATCAGGACAGTTGGGAAATTATATAACAAGACGCGCAACGCGCGGGTACACTGCTAGTTAAGTCAATGCAAAGAAATGGATTAAGAATAATGTGTGGTTTCCATCCATTATTACATGAACTTGAGTGTATGATGCAGTGGTGAAGAGTGGAATGCAGAAAAAGGGGCAACATGCAGCGGAGAAACTGAGGCGATGAGCGGGTCGGCGTACCCAGGCGGAGCGCCGCCGGCAGTGGCGGTGGTGAAGAGGCAGCTGAGCAAGATGACGACGGTGGTGCGGTTGCTGGACGTGACAACGCTGTCGGAGTTAAGAAAAGAAGGGCATCCATCCATATATGGGGTTGGAGGCCTAAAAGGGAATGATTGCAGCCATTGGTGCCTTCCTGGTCTCCCTGATACTTGGAATCAATTGCTCTATGCCATTCTTCTTACTAATAATTGATCTGCTAAATCGAAAATTTCATTTTTTTAGAGTGATAGTGTCAAATTAATAATTCATTCATTTTTTTGCTCTTTTTCTTCTTTCAATTTTATTCTTTTGAGAAATCTTTTTCTTCTTTCAATTTTTTGTATGCTAGCTAGTGTGATTTCTTGAGAGAGATCCAACCTTTGGAGTAGGAGTAATATAGAGGTGGAAAATGGTTAAATGCGCGAAATCCCCTTGTGATAAGACAATGTTGCGCCGAACCCCCTTTGTGATAAGGAAATTACATGGGACACACTTCAAAGTTCAAGAAATCGACATACGCCCCCTTTTTTCTAAATTGAAACGAATGTCGTTATTTTTAGGTTCAGTTTCCCGTTATACCCTTCAAATAAATTGAATAAAAAATATAAATCTCCCTTATTTTTATTAAGCAATTGAAATAACAATTAAAATAAAAAATTCAAAAATGAATTCAACTTCATCTTCCTCAACACGCTCGACGTCGCCCCCTCACGCTTCATCTGTCGCCACCGTCGCCGCACCCTCCCCCCACATATGCCGTCGCCGCTCACTTTTCTCTCTCCCCCTCTCTTCCTCTCTTTTCAACAGCAACTCCTTCAGTAGAGAAGAAAATTAAGAAGAAGAACGCGAAGCTCTCCAAAGCCGGGTCTCACGATTCGGATTCGGATTCCGACCCCAACACCCAGATCGACTACGACGGTGGTGAGAGGGAGCGACGACAGAGACGACGAGGCGGGGGCAGGAGCAGCGGTGTGCGACTGCTGAGGGAGAGGGGCGGCGGCGGGCGACTGCTGAGAGAGTGCGACGGGCTGGAGTGGAGCGGAGCGGAGCGGCAATTGTTGCGATGGGGGCGACTGTTGAGCGAAACGGCGACAGCGGCGGAGGGGCGAGGACAGGGGTGGGGGCGGGGGCAGGGCCGGGCTAGGGACAGTGGCGGCGATTGAGAGATGAGAGAAAGAGGGTTTCAATTTTAGCCTTTCCCTAACTGAGAGATGAGAGAAAGAGTGTATCTACACAACGTCTCACACCTTTCTCCTCGACTTCGTCAAATCTGCCGCCGACCAAATCAAATCCTCCCCCAAATTCAACAAATTGCTCAAATCCCTGGTGATGGCAATGGTGGATGAAGGTGGGAAGAAGATGAAGTTTCTTTGGGATTTTTTTTTTTTCATTTTCTATTTTTTTATATTTAATTTTCAGAATATTGTTTTTTTATATTATGGTATGATGATGTGTAGAATTATTAAAATTAATGGAGTCCTTAATTTTCAGAATATTGTTTTTTTATCTTTTCAGAATATTGTTTTTTAATATTTATGGAGACCTTACAATTTTTTTTTTTATCATTTTTCTCAATTATTAAAATTAAAATAAATAATTGTACTTGGATACTAAACATGAACTAAATATATATCAAAAATTAAATATGAATTAAATAATTAAATTAAAAATTAAAAAAATATAACCTGACTGGTTTTTGGGAGGCAGGGCTGTTTTTTTTTTTTTTTCAAATGGGGAGTGAGGGGAATGGGATCTATGCACAAACATATATAATGACAAAGTGGGGGTAATTCTGTCTTTTTCCCGACAAATGACGATCAAAAATGAAGAAAAATCGCAGCTCAGGCGCATGCTTATCAATCCCGTGAATTGTAACGATTTTGGGGGTTTCGCGTCGGGTTTATGAACTTCGACATGTGTCCCATGCAATTTCCTTATCACAAGATGATCTGACGCGACATTTCCTTATCACAAGGGGGTTTCACGCATTTGACCCGGTGGAAAAGTCATGTAGTTTTATTCGATTTTCAGTTACAACATAACTTTTGAATGTTAACATCATATAACATCATCTTCTAAGTCATATTACAATACATAAGAATCAACATATTTATATATAAAGGTTACACTAATGCAATATAAAAATCAACACATTTGTATCCAAAGATCTCACTTATATAAAGTGGAAAAACTACTTTATTTTATCTTATCAACTTTATTGGTTTTTCAGTTATAATACAACTCTTGAACATTTATATCATCAACTTTAAAAATCATATAACTTGATATACTAACAAACAATTTTTAATTCAATATTCAACTCCCTCAAATAATAAACATAACAATTATTTATACTAATATTATGGAATCATAAAAGATGAAATAAAATCACATAAAAATAGCAATAACAATAAAATCAATCTAAATCTATAAAATATATTTATTCCTTATTGATCTCCATCAGATACACTGGCCCCCCTATTTTTGATGAAGAGCCCATTCCTTCGGCATTTGAGGAGGTCTTACACGGTGATGTTGGGCCTACTTTGGTGGTTCGTCGTTCGTGTCTCACACCTAGGCAGCCGGCTGACTCTTTTCAGCGCCATGCCTTATTTCAGTCTTCCTGCACAATCAACGGCAAGGTATGTAGCTTCATTATCGATTCTGGTTCTTGCGAGAATGTCATTGCATCTTTTGTTGTTGACAAGCTTGCCTTAACCTCTGAACTACACCCCAAACCTTATAATTTATCTTGGCTTCAACGTGATGTATCAGTTGATAAGGCCCAAGCCCGTCACAGCAATTGATACATTAGTTTTTATTAATTTTGAGTTATTTAATAAGTGAGGGTTATTTATGCAATTTACGTGAGTTTTCCTTGGAGTATAAATAGCTCTTTTATTGTACTGAACAAGGTGGTTGCTTTTGATTAAATAAAATAGGGTTTATCCCGTTTGGCGGCTGGAGCGACAATCAGTATACGTAGTATCAGATTGTCCGTCTCTTGCTATCTCGTTAATCTCGTCTTGTTGTTACACGCTTCTGCATCAGTTGGTATCACGATCCGGTGTACGATCCTACACATGCCGCCTCGTCGCCAACCTGTCGGGAATGAAAACAATCGGATGGAGGAACGTTTGGATCAGTTGGCTCAACAACTCGACCAACAAGGCCAAATCTTACACCGTTTGGCTGCCATGGCTGTTGGCCCGGATCATCCCCCGGCCGCGCATCACACAGCCCCACAACAGCATGATCCGTTGTCCTCAGATGATGAGGCTACAATTGAAAACCCGTTTGCTCCATTCGTACAACGCCATGATCGTCGTCTGGAGGACAGCAATCGCTGGGAGTCCGGCCTTAAAATTGAACTTCCCGAATTTGCCGGTGCTCTAGACCCTGAATCGTTTTTGGATTGGTTTTCTGTTGTTGAGGGTGTTCTCGAATATAAAAATGTTCCGGCTGATCGCCGTGTTCCTTTGGTCGGTACACGTCTCCGGGGTCGTGCTGCTGCCTGGTGGACTCAACTGAATAGTGTTCGTCATCGCCAAGGCAAATCTAAGATCACTACTTGGGCTAAATTCACTAAACATATGCGTAGAGAATTTTTGCCCTTTAATTTTCAGCGGACTTTATACCAGCGGCTCCAGTCTCTTCGTCAGGGGTCGCGCTCAGTTGATCATTACACTGAGGATTTTTATCAACTACTTGCACGCAATGATTTGGCGGAAACCCCAGATCAATTGGTGGCACGATACATAGGTGGGCTACGTCTTAATTATCAGGACATACTAAATATGCTTGCCCCTGCTACCATTTCCGAGGCACATCAGCGTGCACTCTTGCTTGAATCTCAGTTGGGACGTCGCTCTGGAGGCTCATTCCCTCTTGCGCCTTCTCACCCTGCCGTGCTGCCCACGGGTTCTACCACACGCACTACGTCGGATAAGGCCCCTCCCCCTATTTCGGCGGCTCGCCCTCAGCCTACGGTACCAGCGGGTAATTTTTCTCGCCCGGGCCAATGTTTTTCTTGTGGTGAATTCGGTCATTTGCGTGCTAATTGCCCACGCCGTGGAGCACGTGGTTTGTTAGCGGATGATGCTATTGAGAATGAAGAGGGAGATCAATAAGGAATAAATATATTTTATAGATTTAGATTGATTTTATTGTTATTGCTATTTTTATGTGATTTTATTTCATCTTTTATGATTCCATAATATTAGTATAAATAATTGTTATGTTTATTATTTGAGGGAGTTGAATATTGAATTAAAAATTGGGTTATCCCTTCACGTATCTACCGGTATTCTTAGAATCAACGGATTTACGTTTATGTATCGTGCTTCTGCTGCATCAGTTGGTATCCAGAGTCATAACGATTCTGTGGAGTTCATCAACATGACACAGACTTACGATATGGATGAGGAATTTGATTTCCTCTGGTCTCAATTGTCTACCATCGTCGATGGGATCTTCGACAGCTACCGCCAACGAGACGAACTCGAACTGGAATCGTCCGCGATCTTGTCACCACCATCTCCAGTTTTGGCAGCCCTTGTTGCTGCCGCTGCAATAACATCGCCATCATATCCGGATTTGAAGACAATAGCCCCGCCATCATATCCGGATCCGACCGCCCCTGTCACCGCTCAATTAATTCCACCGTCTATCGCCGCCAAACGACGGAACTCATCTTCTTATCAGACCTACACCGCCACCATCAATCAAACCTACTATTATTTTTTCATCACGAATGATAGTTATTTTGATTCTTTTCCGAAGCCCCCACTTGCTTATCGTCTCAAGACCTTAGGCCACATACGTACTGCAGATATTTTTGAGGTGAAATTTTTGGAGGCATCAATTGATTTTGTTATCCTGGGACGAGATGAGCGACTAGTGGAGTTTATTATACTGCAGGAGATACAATTCATGCAGATTCGAGGACGAATCTTTTCGAAGAGGAGGAGAATGATGGAGATCAATAAGGAATAAATATATTTTATAGATTTAGATTGATTTTATTGTTATTGCTATTTTTATGTGATTTTATTTCATCTTTTATGATTCCATAATATTAGTATAAATAATTGTTATGTTTATTATTTGAGGGAGTTGAATAGTGAATTAAAAATTGGGTTATCCCTTCACGTATCTTCCGGTATTCTTAGAATCAACGGATTTACGTTTCTGTATCGTGCTTCTGCTGCATCAATATACTAACAAACAATTTGGATTCCATTTGATGCCATGGAGGTTTAAATTTTCTTATGTACATATATCTTAGCTAGTTGCCAACTGAGAAAATTATTGTTGTCCATGGTCTCACTCGTCGAAAAAATATCATTGGCAGTCTCTCAAACTTTCAAAAATATGAGTCTGGATCTTCTATTACATTTGGTGTTATATTTCGTGTTACATAGTAATCAATACATGCCACATATTAATTAGTGATGTCATTGAATACACGTGGCGTGTGGCGATTAATTTGTAATAGAAGATGTAACATCAAATGTAACAAAATATATGAAGTACATGGAATTTAAAAAGAAAGAAAGAAAATGTTAATCTTTCCAAATTTCCTTTCAAATCCCAAATCAATTCAATGATTAAGTTCGAGTAACATTTTTTTAAATGATATATCAAGTGTGAAGAGCAAAAGAGGAAAAAATAAAAACAATCAAACATCAATAGTAACATATATAAATTAATTATCCAGAAATGTTTGATTAACGACAAATCATGTGGATTGAAAACTCTTTAAATCAAAAGCATACACACTAATTCATGATCAAGAAATTGGTTTTTTTTTTTTTTTTAAAAACTATATGAGTGTTTGAATACTCGTTTTGTGAACTCGATCCATCTATTTCTCTACAATGTTATTAAAATCAAGTATATTATAGGAGGATATATATACATATATATATATATATATTATGTATATGTGTATATAGTAGCACAATCTTCTAATTAATTATCAATAAATACATCTCATCCAAAAGTCATAAAAAGAAAATTAATTTTGGTGTGGCCTAACTTAAAGTTGACTAGTTTTGTCATTAATTTAACGAAATAGCATTTCAGTGGGCAATTAATTTGACGATCATAATTGACCTTGACCTTAATGATCTCTGATCTCATGGCTGAAAATGAGTGGAGAGTCTGGTGTATTAATACACCTGGTGTACTATAGAATTACCCATTAATATGACAATTAATTATAGGGTAGTTCTATAGTACACCATGACCAGGTGTATTAATACACCAAACTCTCCACTCATTTTCAGTCATCAGATTTGAGATCATTAAAGTCAACATCAACTATGATCTCAGATCTAATGACTGAAAATGGTGGAGAGTCTCGGTATACTACAGAAGGAGCCTTAATTATATTGCTTTCTAAGAGAGAGAAGCAATTTTCTTTATTTCATTTTGTGTGGCTTTTTTTCTTCTCCTCCATTTCTTTGTTCATTTATTTCCATTCTGCATACAATACAAAATATAAGTATTTTCGTTATCACTTTTCAGATTTGAAAAAATAATGCATATATAGATCGATCATATATTTATATAATTTTCCCATACTTTTTCTATCCATTACTTTTGTATTTTGATTTAATTTGGACCAGGATTAAGATAACATATATATATTGCAATAAATTGGTTTTCTAAATGAAATTTCAAATGATACTTTTGAGTAACGCAATATTACTTTTCAAGTAAAAAGTAATATTTTGAAAAAGTAATTTTTATTATAGTATTTAGGAAAAAAAAATTAAATCTTCTAATTTTTGTCTCATTTTCGTCTTTTGATTTTCAGACCTCTAAACTTAAACAATGATATCTTTTTAGTCATTTAGTAAAAAAAAGAATTTCAAATTACAATTTAATCTTCACTCCAGAATAATAACAACAATAATATTATTAATAGAGACAACACACTAAATATATTTTTAATTATGGGAACACAAAGAACTTTGTATTATCTGTTCTCCAACACAAAAAAAAAAAAAAAAAAAACAAAGTTTATATTTTGTGAAAAATAAATTTGCTAGTTGCTTAGTATCACTATCAATTGTCATGCTAAAATGTTTTATTTAATTTCCATAGTCACCAAAACTTTAACTCACGTATTGTGATGAAAATTTTTAATTTTAAATTAGGTATGTTAGATGAAAAATATAAATTTCATTTATTTTTTTCTGGTATAAAATACCAAATAATTGTATGAAAATGTCAAATTTATCTATGTTGAAAATACAAATTAGTGGTTGAAATATGTAAGCAAATCAAACAAGACATCAACAAGTGATAGTCACTGTAGTAGGTTCAAAGACCAAAAATGATATTTTTTAAACATGATGGAATTAAAAACAATCGATTGTCAAACAATTTTTGTGCTCTTGAATTATAGATCCGTGCATTTTTATGATTGAAGAAATGAATTGTTGGATATTTACCAACAAAGGATCCAAGTTCACTGAAAGATGACTCTGAATTTTCTATTATATTTGGTGTTACATAACATTTAATACACGTCATATATTAATTAATGATGTTATTGAACACACATAACATGTGGTGATTAATTTGAAATATGAGATGTAACACCAAATGTAAGAATAAATCTCACTTCGTGAAAGATAGATGATGAAAATGGAAGGAAGTAAATTTATAAGACCTATTTTTCCTTACTATTTAATTAGAGTTGTATTTTGACCATTATCCCTATTTTGTAAAATTTCCTTTAATTAATATTGTGATTAGAGTAATGAAGAATTAGTTGTAATTTCGTTGTTCCAATTACCGTTGGAGCTCCTTTTCTTCCCCAAGCCAAACTATAGTTTTGAAATCAGAAATGGCAGCTCTTCTCTCAGCTCCCCCCTCTCTCTCTTCACTTTCTCTCTCCAATTTCGCAAAGCCCATTTCAAAAACCCTCATTTTCCCCTCAAAGTCAACCCCCAAATACCCAATCTTGAAGAGGAGAAGTCCATCCCGAATTGAAGCATCGACGAGGGATTTTGATTTGGGATTTGTGCAGCAGGCCATTCAGCTGATCAAGTCATCGCCGCCGACGTGGGACTCTGCTCTCCTCACCAACGCCGTCATCTTTCTGCTGGGCTCCCCGGTTATCGTCTCTGGGTTATCTCTCTCCGGCGTTCTTGCTGCTTTCTTGCTTGGTACCCTAACATGGCGTGCTTTTGGCTCTTCTGGTTACCTTATTGTGGCCACCTACTTTGTCATTGTGAGCTAATAACTCGGTCATTGTTTTATCTATTTTTGCCATGTGTTAAATGTGTTTGCATGAGTTGTTAGTTTGAGTTGTGAACTGGACAAGGTTTCTGGGGTTTCTGAAATGTGTGGTGGGTTCTTGAATTTGAGAGATGAGTTGAGATTGCTTTTTGTGTGGGATCATGAGGCTCTTACAATTTATAAGTCATTTTGTGCACTTGAATGTATGTGTTTAATTAGTTGTCTATTTTGAAATCTTGAAAAAAAATTATCAGATTGGCTGAAAGTGTAGATGGTAGGGATTTTCTTTCCTCTTTGTTAGAGTTTGGAGGTGTTAGGTAATAAGGTAATGATTGCAGGGGACTGCAGTTACAAAAGTGAAAATGGCTGAGAAGGAAGCTCAAGGAGTTGCTGAGAAAATGAAAGGAAGGAGAGGACCGGGTAGTGTGATCGGATCAAGTGCTGCTGGCTGTGTTTGTGCCCTCCTCTCCATCTATGGTGTCGGTGGAGGGGCACTCACTCGCCTATGGAAACTCGGGTTTATCGCTAGCTTCTGTACTAAACTCAGTGACACGGTCTCAAGTGAGCTAGGGAAAGCATTTGGCAGAACAACGTTAGTATTGCTCTTTTGCTCTGCTTATAGATCTCCTACACTCTTGATTTATATTCCAGCTATTCCTTGAAAAAGTTAGTAAACACCAAATATGCGACCTGCGTATTTGAATAGATTGTAAAACTTTCAAGATGTTCTTTGATTTCATATATTTTATTTGTTATGTGATTGTTCTACTTATGCTTGTATATCTTATTTATACAATGAAACGATGAATGGTTTTTCTGATTGTAGTTATTTAGTGACAACATTCAAGATAGTCCCAAGGGGGACCGAAGGGGCTGTTAGCGTTGAGGGAACTTTTTCTGGAATTCTAGCCTCAGTTCTTCTTGCTTCTCTTGGCTGTCTTCTTGGTCAGGTAAATATTTTCTTTCCCAGAGTTCTCACGAAATTGTTTGATGAGGTACTACACGCGTTGCATGAAGTTCATACTGTCTAATCCCATTTCGAAGAAGTAAATATGCAAGAATTAAAAAGCCAATATTTCAGTGACTTCATTCAGATATGCTACTTAGGAAATCATTATCTTATTCCAACTCAAAATTCGCAACTGATAAAGAATTTTGTCTGAACAGATAGATGTAGCGCAAGTCGTCATATGTGTGATTGCTTCCCAGATAGCTAATCTTGGAGAGAGTATTATAGGTGCTGTATTCCAAGAGAAACAAGGATTTCAATGGGTCAGTTATCTTCTTTGGTTGCTCAATTCTTATCAAACTTATCTTATTTGATTCAAATAAAATTTATTACATCTTTTACAAAATCCCTTTGTCCTATTTTTATTCGTTTTTTTCAGCTTAACAATGATGTTGTCAATGTCATCAATATATCCATGGGTAGCATTTTGGCAGTCCTCATACAGCAATTAGTACTCCAAAGCTGGCAATAGCTAATTGATGACTGAATTCAAGTTTGATGATGCTGGGTAACGTACAAACATTCGTTCACACAATAAGAAGAAACGAGAGAGTAAAGGATGCAGCCACGGCAATCAGGTTCTCCCTTTTGGCTCTCTAACTCGATTAAAAGTTTTAAACTTCTCACAGATAGAGTAGAGCTATGGTGCTTTAAATTCTTGTCGGATTAAGTTAATCCATTGGTTGAGAGCACAACGTGACTTGATACTTTGATAGCATGAAACTTCTACCTTCATCCCGTGTACGTTGTAGTATTCAATGAAACAAGAAAGAATACCAGTCAATGCAATACATGAGAGTAGATTTTTCTTTACATTTTTCTCGTTCTCGTTTGTTCAGTTTACTTGTTTTTTGTTTAAACTGTGTTATCAAGATAAAGAAAACTTCACCACTCTATAAAAGTTGATTGTGTTCCAATCCTTCAGAAAGATCTTGTTTTAGACCATTCGACGACTGAATTTAGCATTGTCGTTAAGAAAATTTGAGCCTCTAGAAGAAATATGACTAATTATATATGTTTGGTAATGCATGAAACCAATGATTGTGGAACCGAACCGGATAATCAGATCGTCTTCTACAGATTTATAGTCCAACTGGTCCAAATGATTAAAAGAAATTGAACGGTAGCAAGTACTCAGATTTAACAGAACAAAACACCCTTCATAAAATCTCACACAACTCAATCCTCAACACCATATTGGATATTATAGATGCTTGTAATTTGAAGAATGTCTCTTTCAACAAAAACTTCCTCCACTAGTTCTACATTACATTCATCCCAATCAAGAATAAGAAATATGTCACTGATCTCCAACGGAAGAAGAAACGATAGTGTAGATGTTTGACCTGTAGAATGTTGGTGCAAAAGTGGCGGTTGAAAATTTTAAATGTAGATATTTGCATCAGTGTTAAAGATGAAAATTGAGTTACCAAATTGAATTGACACATTGTCGGAGATGCTCGTCGTGCTTGCTTAGCTAACATCATTTAAAACATTGAAGGTCCCGAAAACCTACTTCCTAATTATGGCTTCATCCTCTCCACTTTTTCTATATCTCAATTCCATGTGTCTCGTTGTCCCTATTACCTATATAATTTAGTTACTTGTTCAGTACTATTTTCTCTCATTGCATTTAATGATAGTATTTGAATAATATAGAGAATACTTCGAACATCTTTCTAGAAGATTTCTAGAAATGCTACAATATTGTGAAAGAGTAACTCTCTTGTGAATCGATAGATCCATGCATCCGGATCGGATGTGGGGCACCTGACCCGTTTTCCTTTTTTTTTTTTTTTTTTTTTTTGTGCGCTTGCTTTTTAAAATTTGCATGACCTTTAGGTTATGTTATACATACTTTTAAGTTATGTTAGATATACCTTTATACCCAAATTTTATACATTTAACTTCAAATAAAAACTCTAACTTCGGCACATTTTGTGGACATACATTTATGTTATGTTAGACATACCTTATACAATATATAAAAGTATAACTAACATAGTTGGAAGATATGTTTAAATATAACTAAAAGTATGGCTAACATTGCTACAATGTACGATGCTATAGTTGAAAACCCTAACTTCAGCACATTTTATACGTAGTATTAATTATACATTTATGTTATGTTAAACATACATTTATCTTTACATTATGGAACTAACACCGTTATATTTTAAGTTCAGTCTCCTATTATACCCTTCGAATAAATTGAATAGAAAATGATAAACCAAACTTGCATCAATTCCCTCTATTACCAAAATTACAAAAACATTTAAAGCTAACTTTTAAAATTATTTTCTAAATAAGATATACAAAAGTTTTCAACTATATTAATAATATTCATATTTAAATTATAATTTAATTTTCAGATTAATTGTAATAAATAATTTTATTAGAAGAAATATTAAAATTAACTTTTAAAATAATTTTCCAAATAAGTTAAAATTATATTATACTTTATAATCATAAATTCTAAATTTTGAAGTTTAGTTAGAATTTTTTTTAATTTGGTTATTTTCAATATATGTCTTGTAAGTTTGTATATATTATCTAATCTTAATTTTTTTAATTTCAGATTTTACTTGTATTTTTTTATAATTTTAATAATCTTATTTTTATTTTGAATTTTTCTTTAATATTCCATTTTTTAATCATCCAGTATTATTTAATATTCATGTTTTTTTAATATTCAAGTTTTTTCTTAATATTCCTGTTTTTTTCAATACTTTGACCTATGTATTTTGTTTATTGAGAATTTTTATATAACTCGTCAATCATAATTGAATTATTTATAATACTTTAATTAACAATCATCATATTCCAATTTAATTTAAATTATCAGATTTATTAAAATTATTTTAATTTCTTGATATACATAGTAAACTTTCGTAGTTTTTTTACATGATTATCTATCAGATTTCAGGTTTTTCACGATTTCGAAAATTGGGATGGAGAAACTGTGTAATGAAAATTGGAGTGGCAAATCTTGTTTCACGATTCAAGATTTCAAATTTTTTAAATTCTTTTGATTATTATTTTTAAAATTTACTGAATTAAAGTTTTGGTCATTTTTAAATTTATTGAGAAGTAGATTATATGTATATGATGTTTTAAAAGATATAATTCAAAATAAATATATTTTGAGTATAAATTCATTTTTTAATATAGGTTGCAAAAAATATTCAAAAAAGTAGAAATAATAATTTAATAATTCTTAATAAATCTTATACATAAAAATATGCCAAAATTCGAAGTTAATAACAAAAATAATTAATGTCAAGAAAGTTGAAATTTGGGTGAGCAGACATTTCTCGCTCCTATAAAAATTGTAATAAATTGAGTGAGTAGTGAGTAGATATAAATATATATATATACACATATATATATAGTAAAAAAATAAATATAAAATAATTTAATTAAACAAGTGGTAAACAATAATTAAAAATGAATTAACTATGAAATGTAAATTAAATATTAAAAAATTGATAATAAATTTCTTTAAGAAAAAACTGCAAAATTAAATTTAAAAAATTGTGTTACCCTGAGTGGGTGTAGATAGGGGGTTTGAATAAAATTAGGGAAATTATGCAAACAAATATAGTTATAAAGAAAATTCGCACATCCGGTGCGTGCACAACACTTTAATCAAGTCGATCTAATGATTTTTTGGGGGCAAATGCTGCTGTGCACCAGGTGCACGGATCTGGATTGGTGCAACTGGGGCGACCCGACCCGGATCCGCGCACCTGGATTTTCTTTTTTTTTCTTTTTTTTTTTCGCTTCAGACTGTTACCTTTATGTTGTAAAGATGTGACCTTTACGTTATATAAGTGTGACCTTTATGTATAAATGTTATGACCTTTATGTTCAGTAACTTAGGAAAAAAATGAAGATTTTCAGGTTTTTTCGCTTCAGATTAAGACCTTTATGTTGTATTGTTGTAACCTTTATGTACAGTTCTTGTGACCTTTATGTACAAATATTATGACCTTTATAATCCATAACTTTGAAAAATATTGAAATTTTCAAAATTCAGTGCATTTTAAGGATGGATATATGTGCAGCTAATATTTCATAAACGTAAATATGTACAAATTTTATTAAAATTCTTCATTTTTTTCTAAGTTAGAGTATATAAAGGTCATTACATTTATACATAAAGGTCACACTTATATAACATAAAGGTCACATGCATATAACATAAAGGTAACAACCTGAAGTGAAAAAATAAAATTCAAAAAAAATAAAATAAATAAAAATGCGTGGATCCGGGTCGACCCGGACCCGACCCGAATTGTACATACACCAGTTGCACAGGAGACTAACTCTTTTTTGGGATTACGCACCAATTAATTCTTAATATCACATGTGTAATTCATGCAATTTTGAAAACATAGGAGGGATCGACGCCGATTTTCCCAATCACAAGGGGTTTGGCGAATTTTACGCATTTAAAATATAACAAAATAAAAAAGAAAATGTATTTCAGTCACCCCACCTAATTTAAATACTAAACACAACTTACGACATTCGACTGCTAGTCGAAGACTCTCATTACATTCGGCCACTAGCCGAACACATTTACAACGTTTGGCCTATAGCCGAACACTCTTTACAACGTTCGGCGAGCCAGAGTTGAACATACCCTGTTTCATGAATCTAGTTTGTGATGACAACATTCGATTTTCAAACTTCGATCTTATCACATGAAATCTATAAAAAAAGACATTTGAAACATGATTTCTATTCAATTTTAAACAATTTCGCTCATGTTGAGATAAATTTAACATTATATATGTGAAATGTAAAATTAAAAATTCAAACCATGAAATACTTATTTGGAACTTAATGTTCTTCATTAGAATCCATTGTATAGTTGATATTATTGAATTGAACTCCTCCAAACTTTTTCGATTAACACTTCAATCTAACTGGGTGGTGGAATTTTAGGTTTTGGAATTGTGTTTGCACTTTGCAAGAACTAGGGTTATTCAAAATGAGGTGTGGAAATAATATTGGGGTGTAAAGAAATTAATACTGTTTTGTATTTATTTTATTATTTTATTTATAAATGATATAATTGTAACGTGGGGTGGGGTGGTGTGTTTAGAAATTTTAAGTGAATATGAATTTAATTATGGATGTGTTTAGAAATCGGGGTGCGTTAAGTAAATAGTAGGGTATGTATAGTCAAACCCTTTAGTTTTCCCATTTTTCACACAAATCGCATTCACGATAGTGCTTCTCTTTCTTTTGTTTTTTGTTTTTAATTCTTTTTAGTTCTCATTGTTGGAATAAATTTTATATGAAATCATATGATCCATAAAATGGGTCAATCCACAATTCAAACTTCAAAGTTATATATAAGTACTTAGCGAAAATGAATTCATAATCAAAGTTTGATTTATGAGTAAAAATGATCCGTCTCACAAGAAAAATCATCCGTGAGACTGTCTCACACAAGATTTTGTGTAGTTGTTGTTAACGACTTGAATCAAAAACCTTGTTCAGAATGAGATATATATCTTTCGTCAAACTAAATCTACACATATTTGTTCTTTTTAGATAAACAGTGCAAGAAAGTTTGCAAAATAAATAGACATATTTGGTTGTGTTTATTTGAATTTTTGTCAATCATACGATTCTAGATATTTATTCATGACAGAGAGAGACTAGATTCAAACTATCTGGATATATTATATGTCAACAGAAAAATCTAATTTTAGATAACAAAATATGGAATAATAGTTTGGATTTTTATGATTCCAGTTGATGTAGATGATAGGGACATGAAGAGTAAATGTATCTATAAAAATTTCTCTTTACTAAAAACATGTGGTTAAAAAAGGTATTTATTTTTTCTATTTATATTATAAGTGACTAGAAAGATCCACAATAATAGAAAGAACAAATTAAGAGTGTTTGCAAACAAGTATGCTTCAAAAGAAGTATTTAATTTAGTAATTGTGGTAGAATTTTTATAATAGTAAAAGTGAGAAAAGTTTTGAGATAAAATTGATCATGAACATATATATCAATATTCAAGTGTTTGGTAAAAAAATAGATGCAAGTCGAAATTCTATTTTGTGTTGTTTAAAAACATTTGAATATTTAAATTTTGTTGTTGAAAAACCTTTGAATATTGAGTGACACTTGTGTGTCCCGGGGCATGGTGCCCCCAAAATTAATTATTATATGATGTTAAATATATACTCTACAGGTGTCATGTATATACTCTTCAGGTATCACATATATACTCTTATATACATATAATACTTGTAGGATATATTTATAACACCAAAAAACATAACACCTATAGAATATATATATAACACCTGAAAGCATATAATACTTAGATCAGTGCCCCTACGTGCATATAAGTTTTTGCTAATAATATTTACAAGAGTTTTTTTTTTTACCCAATAAATTATCACATCTGTCAATTTTGGCCATTAACCTTTTGAGCTAATAATTTTATCCTTTAGTTTTTGAAAATTAAAAAATTTAGGTCAATTTCTGAAATACCAAATTGGGCAGAAATCGCTGATATTATACCACTCGACCCAACTTTAATATTTTTAACATTAAAAGTAATACACGAATATTAAGAAAAATAAAAATAAATTAATAGTTACAAGATAAATTGCCAGCCTGATATCAATAGATTGTACTGAATAGTCTGATAGGGTTTACTTATCCAATTTGAGCCTGAGATGCCAATTTCGAGCTGAAATTAATTTAAATTCTAGAATTTTGAAAATTAAATGATAAAATCACCCACTAAATTACTATACTATCATAAACAGCTATACAAACAACCCTTTGTTAGCTTTTGAATTTTAGGTTTTAGTGAATTGAAATCACTAAGGTCCCCATCTAAATTCTCAATATTTGACATTTTTAAGCACCACAACAATCCCCTCGCGAAGCTCCATTTAAAATTGAGAATCATATGATGACAAAAATAAATCCATAAAAATGAACGTTAAGAGCAGCTCTAAGGGTTGTTTGGACTGGCACTGACCGTCCGGATTTAGGATGAGCTCAATCCAGTTCATGTTTGGACGTGGATTTACAAAATTCTAAAATTTTACTATACTTTATCTACTTTTTCTATAATTCACAGGGTTGGAGACAAATTTGGTGTTGTTTTTGCCACAAAAAATTTGTCATCATCTGCAGCCCTTTAAATTCAAATTGAAATATTCTCTCAAAATATTCTTAATTTTTATTTTCTTAATTTTCACTTTTATCAAATATTTATTTATTTAACTTAAAAATTACTTTAATAGATTTCAATTATAAAAAATATATTTATAAAATAAAATTCTAGAATTATCTAGTCATACGACATAATGCAAAATTTAATAAAAATAAATACTAAAAAGAATCATCTAATCATACAACATAATGCAATTTAATGATAGTTTAAATTCATGCATGTTGCGATATTTTTGTGGTTAATAATAACTTCATAGTAATTTTCATTTATATTGTATTATATTTTATAACATTTCAATTAATTAATTCACATTTTTATTTAATATAGTAATACAGCAAAATACAATGCTTAGAAAATATAAATCATATATTATAGAAAATATAAATTACATAATGATTGCTATTAAATTGATAATTAGTTAGATGAAATGGAATTAAAAGCTTCAAACTTAAACCAAAAAGAAGAAAAATATGTACTACCATAAACTAAAGTGAAGAAATATTTACTACCATAAACAGTAAAACTTATGAAAATGAATCTGAATTATATACAATAAAACTTGATCCCCACGTAATTACAATATTCATATATAGAATTCATTTATGAAGATAAATAGAATTCATTTTAAGTTCTCATATTGTACTTTCCCTCCTTTTTGTTGTTAGTTAAATAATCTCCACTTTCCCAAATATGAAAACTTCAAAGTAAAACTGAAATAAACAATGAGCAAACTCTTTTAAAGAAGATCCCATCTTTAAGATCATCATCTCAAACCTGATCATTATGTAACACCATTGTCACCGAGACAGAAGCCCTTGACCGGCCGGGGGAACTCGGCCTTGGTTATGTTTGAACCGGCTGGGGGAACTCAGCCTCGCTATAAACATAAAGGGGGTCGGGACACAACCAGCTTGAGACAACTCTACTTACGTACAAAAGCAATAAACGAACAAGCAAGCGAGGCAAAACCATGCAGTGTTGATATAATTTCTCAGTGAGATAGAAAAATGTAACAGTACTTGGAAGGGTCATCAGTATCGCCTACGACGCTTGGAACCATCGCTGTGTAAGTGGTGGTGGTGGTCCAAGTACTGCAAGGGCAGTGAGATTATATCGGGCACAAAGACAGAAGAGTCTGATAGGTTCTGTGAAACCTTAGGCCAATGAAGGCCGGACGCTGTGGGAGGAGAAGGAATCTCCGGCACTGCCCAAAATGAATTGGGGCCTTGTCTCATACAGTCGTCGCCCTCTAGCTCTGCATCAGCAACTCGCAGAATCGGGGAGCAGTCTGGATCTCCCAATGCACAGTCTGCCTGGCAAAATTTCAAAGACAAATTTAAGTGTTGGAGGCTACGTAACTCAAGCACAAATAGAGCAGAATAATCAGATCGGTATGGATTGTCTCGTTCAAGCCATGCTCCGTCTTCTGTTCATTATGTCATCAATACACACAGATCATGTGAAGTGTTATCTATGTATGATGACTCACCAATCCTACATTAGAAAAGAGAATGTTTTCTCCGACTAAGTGTCTGTAAAATATACCTCACGCTTGGTTCGAAGCTTTGGGGGGTCAGGGACAAAAACATATAGGAAATAGAAAATTAAGGAAAGCTAAAACTATCTAACAAAAATGTAAAGACACCTTGACCTAAACCATATTTTATAAAGTTAAGACTCCATTTCAAATCTTCACGACTTAACTCAATCCCTAATCATACCCTTAACAACATCATTTTAGGGTAGAGATGATTAAATCAAATTTGGTTGGGAGTGGAGAATGTGCCGAGGTGGGAAGCGGGATGGATTGTCGTTGATATGATGATCAGTCGATTGCTTCAAATATCCTGTAATGTTCCTCTAAATCTTGGACATTATCTTTATCAACATTATCTTTATCCACCGATTTGAGTTGCAAAGATAAAATAGTGAATGAGAAAATCATTGACACAACAGACAAACAACATTATCAGCCCTTTTTTGAACAAAGTATGGAGATGAAGATCTTGGTACCTTGGATGAG
This sequence comes from Scutellaria baicalensis, assembly GCA_005771605.1. NCBI lineage: Eukaryota > Viridiplantae > Streptophyta > Magnoliopsida > Lamiales > Lamiaceae > Scutellaria > Scutellaria baicalensis. Next base: position 17,130,112 of record CM016729.1, on the reverse strand, counting down.
CCTTGATTCATGAAATCATAATTCTGATTGTAGTCACCAAGTTCGAGAAATTCATCCACCGGCCATTGTAAGATATTTCCAGTTGCAGAACCTCCGCTGAAAGACAGCTTTTGTGATGATAAATTCTCACCTAGATTAGCTTGTTCAGCCACACTTTTACTAGATTGACCAGTCAAGGACCCTTGCATCGTCCTCTTTGGACCAGGAGGAGGATCTTGCTCAGGCCTTTTCTCATCAGAACTAGAATGTGTTTTCCCCACCGACGATGACGGATCAGCTTCCATAGCTTCGAGGCCTACTTTAACCCCAGTAAGCAAGAACCTCTGATGCGTAGAAACCAAGGAATTGATAGTGTGTATGGAAACATCGCATCTTCGACACAGTAAAGCTCGGTCCTCCAGGCAGAAGAAATAGCCCACCGTTTCCTGCATAAATTGCTACCCTCGTATCAAAAACTATCCATCACCGGGTCGCACGACAGAAGAACACCCAACATAAAGATGCACACTCCTCAGCACCAAAATTAAGAGTCAATTATGTCCAACATTTGTGAATATCAACCAACCTCAACACCCTCACTGGATAGTGAATTTTGGTCACACTAAAACAGACAAGAATGAGCATCAACCATGATCACATCATTTCCCAACACTATTTCCAAATTAATTTAGCAAATACGATCAATTAATGGAATCTAAATGCATTTGATTATAAAATAACTAAACTTTCTTCTAAACCAATCCTTAAAAGAGTATTCAAAAGGGCCTAAAATACAAATGATTTGCAGTGAGAAAACCATAAAACCAGCTCAGACACAGCCACCACCACCAAGCATTAAAATAATATCAAAAACACTCACCAACCCACAACACTGTATCCACAAAACAAAATTTCACACATTCGATATTTACACTCACACCCCTCAAGTTATTTACAAAACAGTAATACCAATACCTCCAAAATCCGGTCATTCTAGCACATCCCGCGATTTAAAAAGTCTCAAATTGAGTCATTCAATCACATCCGCGATTTAAAAAGTGTTTTTATCCCCATATTAATCGAGGGTTACAAAAACAAATCAAGAAATTTGGCAAACAAACACACAACAATTCCCAATACCCAAGAAACACAGAATTATTTGTTCACAGAAATTCAAACAACTCAAATCCCAATAAACCAAGCAGGACCCTAGAACAAACAAAACTTAAAAATTAAAACTTTGAAAACATTAAGAAAAGGAAAACCTGGCAAATATCACACTTAGGCATCTGCGAAGAAGAAGTGGAGAGTGGGACCCTCTGGTGTTTACTAGCAAGCTTATTAGCAGCATGCACTTTCTGATCACAGGCCCAGCAGAGCGCCGCCTCGTCGGCGCAGCACAGCACGGTGGCCTCCGCCGCCTCACAGGCGTTGCACTGAATCTTCATCGCGACTCCTCTCAACTAAACCAGCAAGCTCTTGTAAGAAGATCTGTGAAGAGACAGAGGGGGTGTGGAGGAGGTGGGAGAGAGATCATGCTACGAGTAGTGGAGGGTTTAAGTAAATCCTGGGTTCAAGAATGGATTATTGTTGGGTAAAAAATAATATTGGTGTTGGAAATGAAAGTATAGAGGCTGGAAGAAGGGATTGTGGTGAGGCGGTTGGAAACGTGGCGAGGTCTGAGTGCGTGTAAGAATGGGTGAGGGTCTTAGCTGTAAGAAGAGGCATGTCGGAAATCTGGGAGACGACCCATCTCGCACGTGCCATTCATCACTTCCACTCTTCTTCTCTAGAAAGTTTTCTTTTGGATTCTTATTTTTGTTTACTTATATCTATATATAGACAAACTTAATCCAATGTGCTTTTTCTGCACCGTTCTATTCATTTACTTATCCCTAGTTATATCATCTATATATAGAAAACTTAGTCTAATATGGTTTTTCTGCACCGTTCTATGAACCTGGTTTTAGTTCTATTCATTCGGTCGCTTATTTAGAGTCACGTCATTCGACAATAAGGATATATTTGAATTTGATGTACCGTTCTATTCACCTGTTACATGATTCAGAGTCACATCACTCGATGATAAGAGTATGTTCAAGTTTCGGACTTTACATGAGTGATTGATTTGATCATGTATTGAATTGTAAGAAAATTATTGACGTTCCGATCGTGTATCGAATTGTAAGGAGACTATTAAAAGTGCTCATCTGAAGTGTTAAGATTGAGAGACCATGTTGTCTTTGGAAAAAGGAAATGATTATTTTGTAAATGGTAGCTATGGAAGGCACAAAGGAAGTGACCAGAAAGGTTGGAGGAGGTCTCTTGTGCAGTAGCTGCATGGACTTGAGATCCCTGCAATAGGATTCCTGCAATAGGATCGGATTGGAGGAGGTCTCTTGTGCAGTAGCTGCACGGACTTGAGATCCATGCAACTTGATCGGATTTGAGATCCCTGCAATAGGATCGGATTCGGGCCGCTTCAGTCCATATCTTTTTTTTCCGTGCATGATGATTTTTTTTTTTTTAAAATTGTTCTTGGACGATTGTGAGTTGTTAATACTGGAATAATCTTTCAAGTGTGGAATGATGGATATAAATAAAACCATTGCAAATTGCAATCTAGTTCTTACTAATTCAATATGTTGTTATGTGAGCCTAGTTATACCATATTCAATCTTGTGGAGCGAGGTTCACCTTAAATCTACTGGTCGATTTAGTAAGTTTTTGATGTTGTCTAGGATTCAAGTTGTTTTCCAAAGTTTAGTGCTTTCAAATATAGACCAATTCTTTAATTTAAATTTGTACAATTTTGATTTTTGGTGAAATTTTCATAAGCCATTGTTTAAACAACATTTGCAACACCAATGATGAAAATATCTACGATAAAAAAAAAAAGTGACCTAAACAAAAACATGCGCTAACGATATATCTCCGATAATTTCATGTTTTTGGTAAAAAATAAATGAAATATCTATAATTATTAGCTAAATATCGATATTGGTGAATGTCGGGGAAATATCGATGAATATCGGAAATATATAGTAAATGTGGGTAAATGCAAAGAAAATATCGATAAATTAAATATCCAAAAATATGGGGAAAATATTGGTAAATATGGGAAAATATTGGAAAGATATATGTAACGATATTTCTACCGAAATCGATATAGTCATCGATATATCCGTAAAATCAAGGTATCAATATATTCATCGAAACTCATATTTTCATCATGTAACACCCCTCTTCTTGTGGTGTTATTACTTTTACTAATATGGAAAATTTTCCTTTTTTTTTTTTTTTACAGCGGAAACACATTTTCTTAAAACCACTTAGCTCGATGTTTTAAAACCAAACTAACTTTTCAAAAAGATAAAAAAAAGTACGAGTAAAATTTATGCCAAAGAATCGTGAGATAAAAGTCTTAAAAAAATGTAACGACGATCTACTCAATTCAGAATGATAACTTATTTGAAATGATCAATTAATTTCGAGGTTCCGCCGTCACCACCAATCACGCTTCAGTGCTGCTACCTCCTCCATCACACCTTACCTTTGCCTTTATCTGCAGTATGAGGTAAAACTATAAGCGACATGCTTAGCAAGTACATCATCTAATCTCACAAAACATTTTTCATTCATCGTAACATCTATATATATATATATATATATATATATATATATAAAGAAGACCTTTGGAAGAATTTACAAGAATGTCATTTTCCCTTCTAAAAATGTCACATCAATGAGCAATAAAATATTTATATAAATAATAGTTTTTCAATAAAATTAATCATATCATTTAGCATTCTTTTCAATATGATATATTTTACTATTTATACTTAAAATTATCATCATCATCATTATTACTACTACTATTATCTATTATTATTTGTTTGTGTTGTTGATTAACATTGTACAATAGTGAGAAATAATTTAATTTTTGTGTATTAACTATCATTATTTAATATCTAAAATTATTCTCATTTTCAAATTTAAAGTTAAATAGATTTTAGGATATTTTTTTATAATTTTGCCAAATGTTGTGTGCAAGTAAATATTTCAAAGTTGATCACACAATTTATATTGTTGATTGAACAATTTTGACCAACTCCAAGAATCATTAGCTTAAATTATTTTTTGATCCAATAAAAAAAATTCAACAAAAGATAGAAACAAATAGATGTAAGTTTTCAATTTTTCTGAATTTAATTGTTTTTGCTAACTTTAATTACTTAATGCTATAATTATTCTTATTATCAATTTTAAAGTTAAACAAATTTTAAGATATTTTTTGTAATTATGAGAAATGTAATTGTATATGAATAAATATTTCAAGACTTATATTGTTACTTGGTCACATTTAATTATTCTAAAAAATCATTAGTTTATTAAATTATCTATCAAGCCGTGAAAAAAGTTAAAAGAAAAATAAAAACAAATAAAATGTAAGCTTTCAAGTTGTTAATTCATTATATTTTTCCTTTTTTGTTACTAAAATTACTTAATATTTATAATTATTCATATTATCAATTTTAAAGTTAAAAGAAATTATAATATATTTTTTGTAATTATGAGAAATTTTGTACATAAATAAAGATTTCAAAACTTATATTGTTAAATGATACTAATCAAAATATCTATCAAGCCAACGACCATAAATATATTTTTATTCAAAAGAGAAATAGAATATAAGCTTTCAATTTCGTTGTTTAGATTATTTACAAAATTTGTATTCAAACATTTTAATATTGTCAAATATAATGTAGAATGACATGTCACAATAAAACGAATGCACAAAAAAGTTCGAATAACACATGCGAGATAGGGGTCAACCAAATTCTACTTTCTTCAATTAAAACTCTACATTACTCAATATTTTTTTAATAATAAAATATAACTTTAAAAATCAATAAAAGAGTTGAAAATTATATTTCTATATTATACAAAATTTAGAATAATAAATGACTTATAAATAACTTTTAAATATAACAATCAAAATAAATAATAAATCGCGCATCGCGCGGGTGAAATACTAGTTTGGAAAAACAATAGAGAGTTCAATCAATAAAATAAATAAAACTCTTATACTCGAAAATAATATACTGTGGGCCCAAATATGGTACCAATGCGCGCAACTCTGAAGAATCCGGGGTAGCTACCACCGAATCCAAACGAAGCAAACTCAAAACTCATAGGGCGGTCTCGGTGCCCTTAAACTCATCTCGTGGGCGATCTCGGTGCCCGATACCAGTCTTAATATATATATATATATATATTTTCTCAAAAAAAAATATTTTTCTCACTTTCTGAAAAAACATTTCTCACTTTACATGAACATAATTAACTCACATCTTATACTCAATCGAAACTCATGAAAACATTTCACTTAGTCAATCATCAAAGCATACTCATGAAAACAACAAGAAGCATCCATGTAAATTTTTGCATCAATAATAACCACTTAAAATAGAGCTACTCATACTGTACTTACCTCAAATTTCCAAGACTTATGAATTCGACTTATGAATTCTCAATACTCTTAACACGTTCTAAGTTTTCTCACCCAAATCTATAACATAATTAATCAATAACTTGAAATCAGAATTTACCAATCTAATTACTGCCAAATCTATAGTTCCAAAATTTCCTTAAGTTCCAAGGTGACACTCCTAAACATATGATGCATTCAACAATACAATTTGACGGACCACTAATTTGGACAGACCAACACATAACATTAATCTTAATTAATGTTACATTACTAAGTTAAGGATTTAGTTAAGTAACCCTTGAATAACCATGCACTTTTACTATGCATATGTGTTACAACAGACTTCTCCTTAATCTAAATTTGTGATTCTTTCTTTTTTAAATCACACATGATTTCATCTACATCTTTACTAATTACTTTACTGCCAACCTTGATTACCACTTACAGACATTCTTTTATTATTAGTAAATTAAATCTAACATAATTTGATTAATTCTATAATGCAAAGAAAATGTATAAATTTCACTTTCACAGTTTAAAGGTCAACCTAATTATACAACAGAAGCAGGGGAGATTTGCAATTCCAATTATTATTCTTGTATAGTTGCAGAATAATCTATGCACCAATCTTCATCGTCAATCCCGTAAAACTCTTCATTAATTTCCTTTTAGTTTTTTTTTAACCTTCTTTTATTTATTTTATCTAAAACATACAATTTCCAATTAATTCTTACAATTAGCAGAATTATTGTCCTTAAATAAAGCCTATGCTAGGCAAAGAACAAGAAAGAAATTGACTCCAATCCAATCGAGAAAACTCCTACAATGATTAATAGCCCACTAATATTCATGTATCTCTTTCTAAGGATTTAATTTACCAAAAAGATAAATCTCTTAGCACTAGTCAATTATTAAATTGGGAAACACTGTTACCCTCTGCACTACAATTTTTCTCTTTTTATTTATGAATAAATTTGGTCAAAGGGAAATTATTTGTGATCAATCTTTCGTCTTGGTTGACTTCTTTTCTCTCTGCTTCGTTACCTTCCCTCTCGCCACTCTCTCTTTTTTTTTTTTTTAAACGTGTATATCTCCTCCTAAGTGATATTGTGAAAGGTTTAAATATATCTAGGGTTTCAAATCCTCATTCTTGTAGGAGACTCCAAATATTGGATTCCTAAAACTTCTCAACCGCTTGATTTAACTTCCTTATGTAGAGTAATTAAATTAGATTTAAAATCATATATCTAATCTAATATCCCATGTAAATTCTACTCATTATTTAAATCTACTAATTATTTAAGAGTCCTAATCACATAAGGTATAGTATTTAAATCATCACACAATCAAACTAGATATAAATTATTATAAAATCATGATGAAAATAAATAGATAGCTTATTACTCACATAAGAAATCTTTAATTAGGAATTTGGGTATTACACATCATTAGGAACACCCCACACTAATTCCCAAATTCTTGTAGTTTGAATCTTAAATTCAAAATAGTAAAATATATATAAGAAAATTATCATAATCTAAATATTTTCCTCAAAATAGTTCTAGAAAATCCACTCCCTTGACTTGCCCTTTCTCTTTAAATTATAATCAGTCAAAAAATAAAAACAAAATTCAAAACCTTACTACTTTTCTTCAAAGAGTTAGTCTTTTGTGCAGTTGATGCATATACAATTCGGGTCGGGTCTAGGTCGACCCAGATCCGAGCATTTTTTTTTAATTTTTTTTTCGCTTCAGGTTGTTACTTTTATGTTATATGCGTGTGACATTTATGTTATATAAGTGTGACCTTTATGTACAAATGTAATGATCTTTATATACTCTAACTTAGAAAAAAAAAAAAAGGAAGAATTTTAGCAAAATTTGTATATATTTACTTTTATGTAATATCAGTTGCACCTATATTCATCCTAAAAATGCATTGAATTTTGAAAATTTTCATTTTTTTCAAAGTTATGCATCATAAAGGTCATAATATTTGTACATAAAGGTTACAAAAATTGTACATAAAGGTCACAACAATACAACATAAATGTCTCAATTTGAAGCGAAAAAACCTGAAAATCTTCATTTTTTCCTAAGTTACTGAATATAAAGGTCATAACATTTATATATAAAAGTTACACTTATATAATGTAAAAGTCACATCCTAACAACATAAATGTAACAGCCTGAAGCGGGAAAAAAGAAAAGGAAAACTCAGGTGCACGGATCTGGGTCGGGTCGCCCCAATTACACCAATTCAGATCCGTGCACCTGATGCACAGCAACATTTGCGTTCTTCAAATCCCCACATCTGGGTTCTCACTTCTCAGTATCACTCGATCATGTGCTTAAATTAGTAGAGTCGTTAAAATTATTTCATTTTTTAAAATTATAAATTGTTGATTATTATTCGACTATGCTTGGATTATTATAATCATCAGTATTTCTCTCGTGTGTTGTTACAAATTTTTCAAATTTCTAGTTATATCAAAATTGTAATATTAATGCATCAAATATAACATATTAAAACCCATGAAAAATTTATTTAAGATTTAAGTTTTATGTTTTGCAATTTTTTCAAAATCTAAATTTTACTTCTGTATAGAATAGAAATTAATATTAATAAAAGTATAAAATAAATTGAGAACTCATATCTTCTTAAAAAGTATCAATATTAACAATAATAACAACAAAACTCGCGTGCAACCGTCGCACATGCGACGGAATTTCAGATCACATACTTATAGCTGAAAAAGACATACTTATGAGTGTAAAAGACATACTTTTAAAACTCATGTTTATACCTGTAAAAATATACTTATAAAACACATACTTATAGCTGAAAAACACATACTTATACCTATAAAAGACATACTTGAATTTGGTCGCATGTGAGACAGTCTCACAAGAGACCAACTCTAATAATAACTATTTTTATTTTCCAAACCCTTCTCCAACAATGTACATGATTTTATTGTTAATCTTACACTATTTTTATGTAATAACTGCCAATGATCTCCAATAGTCTTCATTATTTTCTGTATCAGAAAAGAATATTCCAAAATATTCCTTATAATTAATTTTTTTAACATGAAAATAAAAAAGAAAAAGAAAAGAAACTAACTTGGCGCAGACGTTGACGTGTGGACAAGATTTGTTTAAATACATTAAGATCTATTCTCATATACATAGTATATATACATTCTTTAAAAAAAAAAAAAAAACCAATTCTCCTTATATAAACAAATAGTTACAATTAACAATCAACAATTGGTGTATATACATAAGTGTAATACATCAAAACTAACATTGTAAAGTGTAGACTTAACTAGATTATATGCAACAACTGTTAGCTTCTCTCCAAACAAAAAATTACCAATATGTAGATAAGAAAAAAAAAAATCATATAAAAATCATATAACATCAAGTCACGAATTTAATTTTATGGATCAAGTCCACCGTATATAATCTAAAGTCTAAAAGCAATTTTCACAAGTGAAACATTATTAAAATCGTTTTTTTTTTTTGAGAAATAAAATTGTTATAATAATTTTTAAACGCAAAAGCTGGTGTGCAACTGGTGCACGGGTCAGGAATCCGTGCAATCCCCGACCCGACCCAACCCAGCCCGTCCTGGTTGGGAAAATATATATAGAGTATTCTCTTTTTTTTTTTTTTTTCCAAATCAAACCCACGTTCTATGCGGTTCTTTTCTCCCTCCCTTTCTTCTTTCGATTTTTCTCCATTCTTCCTCTTCTTTTGTTCATGTTTTAGCGATTTTCTCACAAATCTCTGTTAGTTTGTGTTTATCTAGTGTTCGCTAAGTTGTTTTAGTTCGATTGGAGTTCTATTCGAAACCCTAGTTCTTGAAGGTTAGTTTTCTGAGTTTATCTGTTGTTTCAGTCGGTTAAATCGATGTTTTCCTTTTGATTTTATGTATTTGTTGTGTTGTTTTGTTGATTTTGTTTGCATTATTGTTGTCTGTTTATTTTTCTCATATATATATATATATATTTTGTTCTTCCAGTTTGAATCGAAGATTTCTAAGGTGAGAGGAATGGCACAGAAGTCTCGTTCAGAGAAGAGCATTGTTGTTAGAGAGAGTAAGTCAGATTTGAAAGCGAACCAGAAGAAGAGGTAATTTTATGGATTTTTTTTAAATTTTCTTAGATCGAAGATGTTTTTTGGTTTGCTGCATGTGTATTTTTGATCTTGCTTTCTGCATGGTATTATTTTATGTTATGTTTGTTTGTCCTTTTGTTGTTGATCTGTTACTGTGAAACCTTTCTATTTTATTTTTGTGACATTTCTGTTAACATTATGTTACCTTTTTAGTTCTTGTTATGTGCTTTTTGTTTTTTGAATTGTTAATGTGATATTCATCTACATTATATCAGTGAGATCTATATCATTTTTTTTCTGTGATCTTTATTGATGTTATTAGTTCTTTTTGTTTGTTGACTACATTTTTATTATGTTTTTATTCAATGTTATATGTTTATCTATTAATGTGATATACCTATTCATTATATCAGTGTAACCTTTATCATTATTTTGTGTGACCTTTACTATAGAATTGTGAGACCTTTTCTTTTTGCAGTTTGATTTTAACATCTTGCAGACCTGCCAGAATTGTTGATCTTGTTGAGGCATTAAATGAGAAGCAGAAGTCTGATGTAATTAGTATAGGATTCGGGGGTTTGTTGGATGTTTCTTTTAGAAGTTGTAATTTGGAAATGTTGACATGGCTTGTTAAGAGGTTTAATGGTGGGAGTAGGATGTTGTCTGTGGATAGATATCGTAACTTTGTGTTAACTGCTGATGATGTTTATGATATATTCATGCTTCCACGTGGTGGTTCTAGTGTGTCAAGGTTTGGAAAGCAAGAGGAACATGACTTGCTTGTGAGGTTAGGTAAGATATATGATATTCACTCAAGGACTCCTGAGAAAGTGGTGTTTGATTTGTTGACTGATCAGTTGGTGTTTGGTGGAGATGATTTTAAAAGATTGTTTGTTCTATATGTGATGTCAACTTTATTAACACCTTCTTCAAATCGGTTGTTGAAGACGGGTATTCTGAAATCTGTAGTTGATGTTAATAATATTTGTAAGTTGAATTGGTGTGAGTATGTATTAAATTGGTTGTGTGATGCTGTGATGAAGTTTGATGGGAAGGATGTGAAAAATGTTAGTGGTTGTGTAATAATATTGCAAATTGCTTACTTTCATAGAGTGAAATAGCAAGGTGTTGCAGAGTCTTGTGAATTACCGTTAATCAAACATTGGTCGATTGAGAAAATGGAAAAAAGGTGTAAGGAAGAGGTTGCTGCTGGGCGTTATGGTGATGGAGAAATAGTGGTGAATGTTTATCCTGTTTCTGGGAAAGAAGGTTATAGGAAGGAGAAGCCTGCTGAGGAAGAAAATGTGGATGTGGAGGAAAATGTGGCTGGGAATACTCATGATGATGGGGAGAAAACTGGAAGATTTATTAAGTTTAGCTTGCCTGATGGAGAGCTTGATGATTCTGAGATAAAGAAGATATCTAAAGATGTAAGTTTCTGTAGTCTTTATTAGAAAACCTTAATGTTATAAATGAGTGACTTTTATATATTTTTTATCTGACCTTTATGATAAATTAATGTGAAGTGTGAACTGACAGTTTTTTATTGTTTGTAGGATATCCATGAAACTTTTCTTTGCTTCAGAAGAGACATTTCTATTGTGTCTGATCATTAAATGAAGAAGTTGCTTTCAATGAAAAAGAAGATTTCTGAAAAAGTGTCAAGTTCTCTAGAAATTTCTGAATCTCAAAAGTTCTTTTCTGATGAAAAGTTGCACAACTATATTGACAGTGTTGTTGAGAATTTCTTGAGTATGAATAAGATTGCATCTGATATGCCTTCGTTTAATATTTTTACACCTGAGGACATTGCTGTAGATGAAGTGGTGGAAGATGTTTGGGGTGAGGCAGGTGCAACGGGTGAGGAACTGAGAGATGTTGTTTTATCGGTTGGTTCAAAAGAAAGAAAAGCTGAAGAGAAAGGGAATGAGGGCTTTTGGGGGATAAGCTATGATGTTGGTTATGTTTCTGATTTCATGGTTTTTTCTAACAAGTTTTTAAATGATATGGATGTGAGAGATAAAGAGATAGTAGATTACTGTCTTTTTGTTGAAGATTCAGAAGAAAGCCAAGGGTATGAATTTGTTTACCCTTATGATTTTTATCTGTGACCTTTTATGATTATTTAGTTGACCTTTCTGCTAGTTTCATGAGACCTCTTTGTTTTATACTATGTTAGGTTTTACACATTTCTTGTATGTTTATGTGACCTTTTGTCTAAAAGTATATGACCTTTTTTACTTTATATGTCACTTCATGTTTTATATCTAGAATTCTGTCACTATACCTTTCTGATATATTTGTGTGGCCCTTTCTACATTTTTGTGTGACCTTTATTCTATATATGTGAGACCTTCATATTATATAACCAGAGTTCTAGCTACTATCTCTTATACTTTTTCTGTTTTGTGTGTTATACCTTTCTGTTATGCTTGTTTGACCTTTTATATATTTCTATATGACCTTTATAATATACATGTGAGACCTTTTATTTATAAGTATCTGACTTTTAATATAATTTGTTAATTTACAGGGATGATGAAGAGAGGTTGTTCCAAAATGGATATTTTAATTTCATTACAAAGAATGATATGTTGTCTTTGTATCCAAAGTGTGTGATATATCAATCTGTTTTGACAACATGGTTTTTAATGGTAAATGCTGATGAAGAGAAAACAGAGAGGCGAAGTCGTTTTGTTTTTAACCTTGAACTCAGTGTAAGTTATAAATTTTCTATTTACATTATATAATATAATAGTATTTATTTTATTAATTTGTTTTATTGTTTGTTAGCTATGTTTGGAGAATATCATAAATTCAAAAGGTGATGAGAAGGAGAACATAATTCAAATGAGATCAAGTTGGGAGAGTTGGATGGCTTCTAATAAGAACACCTTGAACAGTGTTGACATGATTTTTTTTTTTTATTCCTGTTATGCATTTTATTTGGTATATATGTGTCATACGTTTTTATGTATTTTTTGATACCTTTATATATTTTTGTAGATCTTTATTCCATTTTGTTTGGAATGCCATTATACTGCTGTTGCTGTGAACTTCATTGACAAAAAAATTCAGTATTTGGATAACAGAAAATATGGATCTGAAAACAATTTTTTCAAGTGTGCAGAAATCTTGGTGAGTTTCTAAAGTTGATGAATGTTCTCTCACTTCTTTATGTTATAGGATTCTAAATTGTTTTCAAATTTTTAATATATAGTTTTGTTATTTTTTTAGAAAACTGAAATGTCAATATTTCTTCGGAGTAAGAAGCACAAAAAAAGCTAGACAGATCCTTGATTATGAGTTTGAGAATGTGTTATTCAAATGGCAAACTACAAACAAAGATGTAGACTGTGGTGTATACTTGATGCATCATGTTGAAAACTTTGATGGTGTTCCATATGAAATTCCAGATTTGACAAAGGTATTGTATATTTTTCTTTTTATTATTATGTAATGTGTTAATTATTTTTTAAATATAAGTGGGCTGAGTATAACTTTGTTTATTTGTTTTGTTGCGAAGGCTGTTGTGAGACGTGTTCTTAGAGCAAAGGTATGTGTAAGTCTTGTTCTGTCCAAGTTGAATGAAATAAGGAGTGAGGTGCTGTAGAAAGTGTCTACTTTCTATCAAAAGAAACCTGATTTGAAGGCCAAGATTACAGAAGAGAAGAAGAAGGCAAATTATTCAAAAAAGAAGACAAAAGTTGTACCGCCTACAGGAAGACAAAAGAGGAGGAGGAATGATTGAGTAATATGGAAAACAATTTCTGTGGATGTGAAGTTTTTAGGAACAGTTGGCTAACTTTTTAAAACAATTTAAATACTAGTTTTTGTTGGTATGATGCATATGTTCTGGCTAACTTTTGGAAACACTTTGGATATGTTCATGTTTTAGGTTTTTTGTACGTGAAGTGTTTCAGTAACGACTGGTTTTATGGTGGGATATTAGGTTTTGAATATTGGATATATATATATATATATGAATGTTAGTATATAAAATATGCAGTGATTCTATTGAAGGTTACATAAAGGTACAAATGTTGTTATAGAAAGGTAAAGAAAATGTATATAAAGGTATAATTGTTGTGATTGCAATATATTAATGTAAATAAGATTATTTTTGTGTATGTATTATAGTTTTTATTACAATATAAAACATAAAAGTAAGTTCGAATATAAGTGTTTATTAAAATAAACTCTTATAAATTAATGATATAAAGGTATTAATTCAAACATACAAAGGTAACATTTCTATAATATAAAGGTAAAGTATTAGATAGATAAAGGTAAACATGCGAAAATGATTTTTCTTCCTGCTTATGTTTCTTTTGTTACATAATAATATATAAATAAAAGATATAAATGTATCAATTATATTATATAAAGGTCATATTTATACAAAATAAAGGTAACTGCTACATACATGGAGGTAACATGTGAAAATAAATAAAGGTCACAGTTCTATAATATAAAGGTAACTGAAATATACATAAAGGTAAACATGTGAAAAATGTTTAAAACATGTGAACATTTGGTGTTTTAGAACCGAATTCCTTTGCAACAGACTTTCCCTTGAGCTTTTTTTTTCTTCTGAAAATGACCTTTTATCCTTTGTCTTCGCCCTTTTGTAATAGAATGAGTAGGATCAAGGACAACATTAGATGATTCGGAATGCGTAGGAGCTGTTGAATCAAATGAAGTGATTTCATTAATACTAAAAGAATCTCTATTATATCCTTCTTCAAGTATTCTCTTTGCATCCTTGCTGTCTTCACATTTCAAAATCAGATTATAATACTTTCTGGCCATTTCATGTCTCCAAAGAACACATTCGTGAGGTATGTTCATGTGTTGAGAAATATGTTTGAAACCATCCCAAATCTGTGATTTTGCTTGCTTTGTCCACCTCTTCTTTATATAAGAATCAGGAATACTTACCTTAGAATTTATATGAAGTATCCTCAACGAGTGGTAGCACAACATACCACACTCTTCAAATTTCATGCATGTGCAAACAATAAGGTTCATGCTGTTGTCAAACACCACCCGATTCACAATCCCATTGTCATTGATAGATGAAACATGGTAAACTGTGGTGTCATCTTGAACTCCTATAAGTGTAGATGTAGCTGATATGCATTTAAGAAACGCATCCTCAAATTTTCTAAAAAGTGGCAATGTATAAACCTCAGAAGCATGCTTCAACAATCCATTCAATGGCAGAACTGATTCAGGAATCAATCTTGAAGATTTGAATTCATCATGTCGTTCTTTGCTTCACCAATTGTTGATTGTTTCCTTGAAAACTATATAGAATTCTGTTAAGCTTGTATTTTTCTTGACGTTGAATCCAATTGCATGGTTTGTGCTCTCACTTCTCTGTGATGATAGTATCCCAGCTGAAAAGAAATCTTTGTTCAATGCAGTGCACCACTTTTCTTTTAAACCATATAA
This sequence comes from Scutellaria baicalensis, assembly GCA_005771605.1. Taxonomy (NCBI): domain Eukaryota; kingdom Viridiplantae; phylum Streptophyta; class Magnoliopsida; order Lamiales; family Lamiaceae; genus Scutellaria; species Scutellaria baicalensis. The sequence continues at coordinate 17,115,058 of CM016729.1, read as the reverse complement.
ACGTGCAAACCAAGGATGATCTGTCAAGCCATATTTTGATATCATGCTCTGCCAACAATCCTCAAATTCCTTTTCATCAGTACATCCTAACAAGCACTTATTGAATGTGTCTTTGAATGTATTATCGGTCTTCAATTCTGCGAATCTGCTTACTGCATTTTGCTGAAGATGCCATAAACACAAGCGATGTCTTGTTCCAGGAAAAACCTACAAATGGTTAGTTGAATGTATTAGATAAAAATATATGAATCTGTATATATATATGTGTGTGTTTGTGTATACATATATAAGGATTAATCACAGTATATAAACATAACTGAGCTTTACATAACAATATACATTTTATCAAAAAATTAGCAACTGATATTATAAGGTATGAAAGTTATAACATAAAGGTAATATAAATATATCATAAAAGTAACAGTGAACAATACCTTTTCTATTGCATTTGCAATGACCAAATCTTGGTCAGTGAACAAAGATATTGGACACTTTCCTCTCATTGATTTTTTAAAAACTTCAAAAAGCCATTCAAAAGATTCCATCTTTTTATCAGCTAGGAATGCACATCCAAACATTACGTTTCTTCCATGATTATTTACTCCAACAAACGGAGAACATATAAGATTGTACCTATTCGTCCTATAGGTTGTGTCAAATATCATCACATCTCCATAAATCTCATAATCTTCTTTCATCATTGAATCCCTCCAAAAAAAGTTTACTCAATCTGCCTTCATCATCTAACCTAACTTTGTAATAAAAATCATCATTCTCCTCTTGTTCTTGTTGAATCATGTCAATGACCTTTTGTGCATCTCCACCCTCAATGACTTTCATCTTCAAACGATTTACAAAATTCAAGTGGTCTTTGATAGTGTGACCTATTACCTCCTCTCCTCCTGCATCTTGGACCATGTAACGAAAAGAATTTGTTGCACTCATTCCTGAAGTTATCATGCTTTCTATAACTCTTCCTTTTTCATTACTGATATTTCTTTCTGAAAGGTGCAAGTGGTTCAATTCTATTCTGGTAAGTGTATGATTATGCAACAAAATGTGGTTGACAACCTCGTACAATCCTTCATCATTCATCTTAACCCCATCAAAGCTTTACAATCTGTTCTTGCAAGTCCAATTTTTTTTCCTCTTATACATACTTGGGTTTTGTGATCTCTTTACTCCAGAACTTGAGCAAACAAAAAGTTTTGCCAACTCAATAGGGGGGTCATCTCTAGAGAACCTACTAGTTGACTTACGAACACTAAATCCGACTGCACGAGCATGCTTACAATAAAGTTCATACATTTCTGGGATTGTTTTCCTCGTTGTTCCTATAAGAGATCCACTTATATTTGAAAAATAGAAATAATGATACCTTAATTGAACCTATATTATTAAATAATATGACCTTTATGTATTGTCTAGTTTACCTTTATGCATTATTTGAATGGCCTTTTATGAGACAGAACAATGTTTAAGTAGAAATTATTGATACCTTTATGTGTAGTTAAAAAGTAAAGATACCTTAAAATTAAGGATTAAAAGATAAATTATTATTTATCTTAAAATTAAGATAAATAATAAGAAATTTTAAGTTTTATTATTGTACCTTTAAGTGTGAGTACTGTTATTTTTTTATAAGTAAACCTTTATCTATATTGAGTAATACCTTTATATTGAATAATGATGACCTTTCTGTTATAAGAATTATACTGATAAGAGATAGAGTTTTTACCTTCGTTTATATCAGATATTGTATCACACGCATCAAGAAATTCATCTTCTTCGGTGGACAACTCAACTATTTCTCTTGAATTGGAACGATAATCTGTCATAAGACATTATTAATACGAAATCAGAAACAATTTCATGTTATTAAACTGATAGGAATTGGATTTTTGTTTGGACAATTATTTGAAGTTTTACCTTCATCTTCCATGTCTCCTGTCTGCATCTTGTTCAATTGCAATAGTTCGAACAAGAAATTACGAATGGAGAAGAAGAATAGGAAATATAGTAGATGAATTAATCAATAGATGAATCTTGGAAGAACGCGATCGCCATGGGTGGAGCTTCAGAAATACCTGTGCAGGCAGGCAGCGAGATGAGCTGGGGGAGAGAAAATTAGGGCTAGAAAAAAAAATATATATATATATATATTAAGTATATCGGGTCGGGTCAGACGGCCCGATCCGTGTAACTGGTTTATGGGAGACCAACTCATTTTTAAATGTGTAATCTGAGCCGAGTCATCATCATAAACTAAAGTTTAACCTCCAATTCTCTCTCCATATTTACGCCATGGCTGACCTTAACTCTCCAACGGCTAGGTGATTTTGTTGAAGATAGGGTTTGGTTGCAGTGCATTTCATTCAGTTGTGTTAGTATTCGGATTAAACCCTCGCGCTTCGGATTTCGCTCTTCGTCTCCGTTTCTATCTGTTGTGTTTGCATGCGATTTGAGTTTTGCAGTCGCAGTTCGATTCCTGCTCATTCGACGGCTGTAATTTGATTTTTTCCGCTTTCTGGAGGATTTCTGAAATTTAGGTACGGTGTTCATCTTATTTTTTAGTGTTTCTAAGTTTTCTGTTGTTACACTTGGGGGATTTGTGGAATTCATGTTAATTTGATTGCTTGTTTTGCTGATTTCTTCGAAAATGGAGGTTTGATTGAGTACCGTGCTCGAGAAATTCGGAGTTTATGCATTTCTCTAGATTTTATTTCAATATCGCGGCCTCAACAACTATTAGGCTTATGAGTGCTTTGTTGTTTGATTTCCGTTTTATCTTCCTCTGTTATAAGAGAGTTCAATATGACTTAGCTATGTTTACAGCAACTAAGTTTTTATGATCTGTGATTTTGTTGATTTGGATTTTGGTGAGTACAGAGAAACTGCTGGAAGGTTAATACAATATTGTTAATTCATGTTGAATCATCATTGCTCTGCATTGTTTACTGGCCATGACTACACCACGTGATTCAATCATTTGTTCTTATGTTTATGGTTGTAGTCCAACAATTATAGGTGATTACAGGAAAATAATGAATAAGATGATGAATTGCATTATATTTTTTTGATGATTTTTCTTGTTTTCATGGCATGTATTTTCTTTATCTTGCTTTGATGTCCTGGGACTTGTGATTAATGTACGGTAAAGTATGCAACTTATGCTTCCACATCCAAAGAATTAGCTTAATCTAGTATTATAATGACGGTGGATCCATCTAATAAGTAAGTGATCTATCATCCGGCATTATATATTTAACCTAATCAGTGCACTTTCCTATGAGTCATTTCTAATAATAAGTATCAGGTCTTACTTTGCAATTACATTATCAGAATTCCATTTATAAGACTAACTGGTTATTGTTTCAAAAAATTAAGTGGCAGAATTCTCAGTTTTAGTTTTCTTTAACTGCATTTTCTTCAATATTATAAAGCTTTGAGTCCTAGAAGAATACGGTTTCTAGAAAGATTTATCTTTTGAGTATTTGGGCACAACTTTCAGGTTTTAATAAAATCCAAATCTTCATGTAAAAGTTATTTGGAGCCGATATGAGATGCAATGCTTGCTGGAGGGAATTGGAAGGGCGGGCTGTCACCACCACTTGTGGTCACCTTTTGTGTATCCAATATGCACGAACAGTTTCAGAACTCTTCATTTTATATTTTGAAATCCTTCATGTTTGGTGTGTGTTGTTATTTTCCTTAAATGACTTGTGAAGGCACTGAAGATGCCAGTAAGATTCTCAGCAATGACGGAGCATGCCCCATTTGTGATCAAGTGCTCTCTAAAAGGTATTGCTGTGCATGTATATAAGTGTAACTTATATTTTTTTGCCTTATGTTTGTAAATTTCCAAAAGACTTCCAAAATTATTAATAACTTCAGGAGCAGTAGAAAGGGATAAGGTTAATCTTTTATAAAATTGTAGACCATAGGCATTGTGTGATGAATCAAGATTTGTTACCCATTTTTGATGAAAGTTGAGGTCAATGTTATAATCTTTTATTTGTGTGTGACTAACTTGTGCAATGTACTGTTACTTTATAGTTGCTGTAAATATATACAATTCCACTTGGTTTTAAATGTCATAATTTTTCTTTTCAGTCTTATGAAACCAGTGGACATCAATCCAAACGACGAATGGGTAAATGTAAGGAAACTCTCCTAAAAAGTACTATGCCTCTCAAGCACTTTCTCTTCAATCCCCTCAGTTCCCCTGTCAATTCAGCATTTCTAAAGATAAATATTTGCAATACACTCCCATTAGCATTTTTTTTTTTAATGAATTTTTTCTCATACTATGTTTCTCACCTGCAGATGGTCATGGCTGGAGTATCTCCTCAGTTATGTATCCTTAACGATTCAATTCATATGCTCTACTCATTATCTGAAATTGGCATTTAATGCTGTCCTGCATATCAAAATTTAGTGAAAGCTTGTGAATATAACATCTCAAAACCATGTATTTGGTTTTCTCTTAATGGTCCTAGCAATGAAAAGTGCATATAGAAGTGTAATGTTCTATATTACGCAAAAGGAGTTGGAAATGCAAGCTAAGATGAATAAGATAGTGGCTCAGTGCCGTCAGAAATGTGAAGCAATGCAAGAGAAGTTTACGGAGAAAATGGAGCAGGTATATACTGCATACCAGAAAACAGTCAAGAGATGCCAGATATTGGAACAAGAGATGGAGAATTTGTCCAAAGATAAACAAGAGCTCCAAGAAAAGTTTTCAGAAAAATGCAGGTTTGTTAATCCCACTTCCTTTTTTTTTTTAATATCACTGCAGTCTTTTTTAGATATCCATTGAAGTGGTCTTATTATCCCCACAAGGCAAAAGAGGAAACTTGATGAAATGTATGATGAAGCAAGAAATGAAATTGAGTCACTGAAGCGATCAGCAATTCAACCGGCCAACAATTTCTTCTCAAGACCAGAGCCTGATTTGTTTTCAAATCCAACCAGAAGGCTGGATAATCGAGATTCCATTAGAAAAGGTAAGCATGTTTAGTTTCTGAGAGTATTTATAAGATCTCTGAGATCCCATTTGTTCGCATACACTATATTTAATCTCGTGTTCACCTAGCACTGAAATATAAACCAACATTTAATTCATGTTTGTATTTTTCCAAAAAAGTACTAGTCATATTATTCCTTGCAGATTGGCGTGTTCTCACTCCTGATACTCCAGGGCCAAGAGACGACATGTGGTCAGCACGAAACAACAGTTCTAACTCTACATTCGATATGGGTGGTGGTGGTGGCTCACCTGCAAAACAATCGGCTGTTCCCATTGACACAGCGAATAACAGAGGGCCAAGTGGTCACCCTTCTTTTGGTGTTGGAGCTGGCTCAGGTAACCCGTCAATGACTCTTAGAAACCTTATCCTTTCACCAATAAAGAGGCCTCAGCTCTCACGTAATCGACCTCATTTGTTCATGTAAGACTGTAAGTATCACAAAAGTTTTAACTACTACATCTGCTAAAAACCTCATAATCATGCTTTCCCAATTAGGATATAAGCACAGAAAAATTGCATTGGCAGACTCTGGATAGCTTTACTCTGATGTAAGATATATCTTCACTTTTTCGTGCCTACAATGGTACGTAATAATCGAGATAGGCCAATGATTTCAATCCCGAATATGTTGAAATTCATACAGCATTGGCGGCATCTTTAGGGTGTTGGTTATCCCTGACCCTGTGCATGGTAAAATTATTTAGTAGCAATAAGACTAGATGAACTGAACTCTTGGGGAGGCATTGTGAAATAAATGGTTGTTATTTCTTTCTCAGACAAAAGCAATGCTTTCTTTGTCAAAAAAAAAAAAAAGGCTGATAGTTGATTTTTTTTAATTTTTTTATTTAAAATGTTATTTTTTTTCATTAAATATACATGATAGGCTTGCCATTGAAGGGCTCAAGCAAAGTTATCAATTTTCTGTTTCAGTGATAATTTTGGATTCATTATTGGAACGTATTGGAATATTAGAAAATATATTTTTTATATTGTTTAAGAATTTAAGTTATAACTACCTAAACATGCTTAAAAAATTAAATCCTTCATATATCCATTATCCATCAAACTCATGGGATGATATTTCACATTTTGAACCTTGGAGATTATAAATTGATCAGAAATAAAAGAAATGAGTGAGATTCTTTTTTCCATTCACTTTTCAAACTCGAGATTAATATCTCGACCATTTTATTAATTTCGGATCTTTGCTACCACTTGTCCGTTTCAAAAGGAATAATTGAGATTTTGCCCAACATTAAATGAAAAATATTTTGTTTCAATTTATTTTTAACAAGACAATAAACAAATATATAGATCTTGCCACAACATTTTTTATTCTTTTATGTGAAATCGTTTCATGGAGTATCTTATGTGAGACGTGTCTAACCCACATCTAATTTCACACTTCATATATAAATGAGTTGAAATGAATTTAATTCATAGGTAGTCCCATAAAAATTATTTGTAAGATCGTCTCTTGCAAGTTTTTATGTTAACTTAGAAGGTGTTTGACTAAACTTTTTTTTAGAGCTTATAAGCTCTTACATCTTATAAGATGTTTTTAGAGCCTATAAGATGCTTAATTTAAATTTAAAACAAGTTTTTAAAGTGTTTGAATAAATGAGATAGTTGAGCTTATAATTTGTAAGTAATGACATTTGTGTAATTTCAAATGATTAAATTTGAAGGTGTTTTGAAAAACAAGTTCATACTTTTGAAATAAGTTGGATTTCCCAACTTTTCAAAAAAGAGCTTAGACCATCTCCAACCTTATAACTCAAATTTGGACTCAAATCTTGATTTTGCCATCATCTTCCATCTTTTAAACTCAAATTGGAATATTCTATTACAATATTCTTAATTTTTATTTTTTAATTTTCTTTAATATCAAATATTTGTTTATTTAAGTTCATAAAAAAATTAATTCAATTGATTTCAATTATAAAAAAAATATTTATGAACTATAAATCTTATTAAAAATACCAAAATTATATTATAAAATTCATCACAAACACATATTAATAAACTAAAGAAAATAATCTAGTCACACAACACAGTGCAAATAAATTACATAATGACAGAAAAATATAATTATATAATGATTATCACTAACATTCCGAATTAGACCATTTTTCCCAAAGACGCTCTGATCAATGCATTTCGAAGTTTGTAATGAGTCTTTGCATCCCTGATTTTTCTACGTCGTCAAAGAAAATCTTGAAATGTAGAATTCTCGTTATTCATCATTTCTACCTTTGGAATTGTCACACCTCTCATTTCTACAACCGGAGCATTGAGATCCCGTCCATTCTCGATTATCATATTATGCATTATAATGCATGCAGTCATTATGTCTAGCATGATGTGTTTTATTAGTTTAAATTTAACATTTTGTAATGATTATGTGTTTTAGTATATTTCATTATAATTTTCGTTAAACATTGTATGATATCTTATTATATTTCTATTAGTTATAATTCGTGTTTATATTTAATAAATTATATAATCTACAATATAATGTAATGCTTATAAATATATAAATTATATAATGTATCAAATACCTAATGTCAAGTATATAAAATCGATGCATGAAGTATAATAAGAAAAATATGGAAATTAGTAAATAAAATAAATCAAAAAGAAATAAAAAAAGAAATTTGCGTTGTGAACAATTTGCCACCAAAATTGCGACTGCATTGGAGGGGATTTTTCCACAATTTTGCGCTTGAGTTTGGGTTCTGGGTTTGAGTGGTGGGTTGGAGAAACCCTTATTCATCTTTATAAACTTATAAAATAAGATCTTATATTTAAAATTTAACTAAACAACTTTGATGAGCTTATAAACAATTAATATTTATAAGCTCCTTCAAGAAGCTTATAAGCTAAACACCCAGGTAGACGCCTTCAAAATCTGGCCTCATACCCCAAATTCACTGAATCCAACCCAGACACTATATTAGATGGCTGCATGCATTTTCCTCCTCAACACATTCTGTTTTGTCTATTGGTTTTTAAAGGAGAAAATGTGAATAAGACAAGGTATGTAAAGTGCACACATCATTACGGTTTTCATCTAACAGCTAACTTTAGACAAAATCATATTTATTCATTCATTACGTGATAACAATTCGGATGGCAAATACACTTTCAACTGTGGAGCCTTGGAAGATAGTTCTATTGAATCTCCAAGCTGAACCCGATGAACGACGTGCGAACCATCAATGTAGAGGATACCCTCTCTACAAAACCAAGAGATATCCATTGTCTCGTTTAATCTCACGAACCCATGCATTAGCTCTGAAGTAGCCCCTGGAGAAATAGGCTCCCTTACCATGTACTGCAGCTCCCTGGATAAAATGGGCATCGTGGTTCCACCACCTGAGTGCATCGCAGCCGTTGATCCAGCAGCTGTCGAGACTCTGAGGCCACTTGATCTGCAGTGAAGTAAAGAGGAGAAAGGCTCCCCGTCTTTCTTCATCCTATTATGCAAGACTATCAGTTTAACCAGAGAGTGGCAGGAATGGTGTTATTTTGAAACCGGAGTAGTTTTTCTACCTGAATGAGAACCGGGAAACTGTTGCAGGGCATGGATGCGCCAGCAGAATATCATTTAGAGCACACATTGAGATCGGGTTTGAGTTTACACTAATGGCCATCCTTGCTAATTCAGATGGTTTAGAGCGATTCTCAAGTATGTCATCTAGCATCTAGCGACAGAGACAGAAAAATAAAACATTATTGATGCTGAAGACCGATAATTTCCTCCCAAGAGTGGCAATAGTATTCTGATAAGGATATGTCTAGTTCTTTACATGATTAATAAACTACATTTTATTTTGGCTCTTGAAAATTTCTATAGGAGTGTTTTTGCAATGAGAAATGCCGTGCTAACTCATAAAAACTGCAACCATGAGAATAGATTAACAACATATTCAAGGTGATTTGGGTAATTTATGAGTTCTTGTTGACATAAGTGACAAGGTATTACAAGATAACAGGATAAACAGAAGAATGCAGACTCAGGAAAGACTCGACTACGAGGCCATGTTACTTTAACAGTCCATTGATTTTACAGTCCATTAAGAATAATCCCGATGAAATGGGAAGGACTTGGGGTCACCTGTTTGTGTCCGCAAAGAGAACTCTCAAGATATAGCAGACAGCTACATCAAAGTGAATGAAAGGTCATACCTTGCAGTTTCTGAGAATGGATGGATATAGAATTTTTTGTAAGAAAAACTAGGGACGTCAAAAACTGCAAGCTGATCTACTTAGAAAGTGCAATTGGGTCTCTAGATCATGGAATATGAGATACACAAGTTCTGTTACTTTAATTAAATGTTAGGAACTTATTTATTTGATCAAAGACATACTGTTGAAAACCATCTAAAACACTCAATGATACAAAATGGTCGAAATGGAACGAACCTGTTCAAAGTTGTTGGCAGTTGCAGCACAAAGGTAGCCAGTGCTCCTTGTTGCATCAAATTCGTCACTGAGTTCTGCCACCTAAAGAAGCATCGTAATAACTTTGTCACACCAGCAGATGAAGTAAAAAACAAGATGATGATGATGATGATGAAATAAAGCAAGAAGAAGGAAGTTACTTCTTCTGGTCGAGTGGGATCGGAGTTTACTCCAAGAACTGGGATTGAGCCATCCATTAAATGGCTTGCTTGCAATAGTGTGCCATCACCACCAACAGTAATGACCAGATCTACGTCATGGATAGGCTTAGATAGATCACTACGGAAAACAGCTTTCCAGTCAACTAGTTTTTTCTTCAAAATATTCTGGCAGAAGTTAATGGCATTTTTGTGAGCCAACGTCCTGTTATATAAATATCGTAATACCTGCAAGTTACCAGGAGATTAAAACTAATGTTATCCAAGAACCACACATTCAATACATGGAAGGAAGCCTTTGAGGCATTGAGTCGTGACTAAAAAGATAATGACATCCATTTCAGTAACTCCATTTTCGTTCAAACAACAACCTCCAAAACTCATCTAGGCATTCAAATATCAAACACTTGAAGGGACAGATAATACGCAAATGAGCCCACCAACCCTTCTCCTATTGCCAAGTTCTTTAACGATAGCCCCGGTAGTGTCACCATTCATGTAATACCAGACTAGAATACATGCCAAACCAATTTCGTAACCCATGATTTCATCCGTCAATGTAGTGAAATACTCATTTCATGGCAACTCAATGTAGGAAAGTGTTCGTTTTACAACTAGCTGTAGTATGCTAGAATATGGAAGAAGAGACAATAATTGTTAAAGTCGAACAAGAAAGAATCTGAGGCGACTGTTTTACATTCTAAAAAGGATCAGTGGATCAAACATCACTGATCTCTCACTCATGCAGATTCTTCCAACAGCAAACATTCTGGAGTTGCATCACTTTGCACTGATTTCTTCATACTTTCTTCACTTAGGGTAATCAGATCAATATTTGCCAAATAAATAGACAACGCTTCAATGCTAAACCCTACTCAGCATCACTAATCCACAACTTTCTTCTCATAATCACCTAAATCATATCTATCAATACAACTAACCAAACCAAAATAGGTTTTACACTTATTTGCATCTAATTGTAAAACCAAACAAGTCTTTTCAATAACCTAATTCCATCAGCTTCAATCACACACTTCTACTGCAAAACCCAACCCACAGCAATTCATCCCCAAAAATGACGCCATATCGCTAAACCTAAGCCCAACGCAGTTAAATGAATCGGATTAACAACAAAGTTCATCAATCGCAAATATAATTAATTACCAACACAAACGAGTGAATAGATGAATAATCCAATTTGACGATGAAAACTTGATACCTTATGGCGATTGGAGGAGGAGGTAATATGAACACCGGATTCATGAGAAGGGTAGACATCAAATGGCTTCAACAACAGCAGCAATCTCTTCCGAACCATGGATTGGGTGAGGAGATGTAAATGGATCCCATTAATGGCGGATCCTCCGTTTTTATCATAATGGGTAATGCCCGACCCTGTTTTTTTAACAACTGTATTGAGTTAAAATCATTTTTCCTTTTAAAACTACTGTGTTTTTCCATTTTGATTCGTAAGTATCACGATTTTTAGTTTAGTTTCACAATTTTAGTTTGTCAAGTTTCAGTTTAGTTTTTATCGAAAAAACTCAACTTTTGTTAGAATTATAACTTCATGGCAACCTGAAAATCACGAGGAAGCCCAAATTGAATTGAACTGATATTGGAAGTATTTGTTAAATTGTGGATTAAATTGAAAATCGTGATAATTATGAGATGAAAATTGAAAGATATAATAGTTATGAGATGAAAATTGATTGTAACCCCCAATTTTGTCATGTTATTTATATTTTTTGCTTTTTTTAACTTTTTCTTTGTTTATCTTGTTGACTTGATCCGCTGAATTCTATGATAGTTGCATTTTATTGTTTCAAAAATTGTTTTTTGTTGACTGTTAAATAAGTTTACTTTTGAGTATATTTGACCTGACAAAGTGCAACAAATTAGTGCATCTCCAACAAAGTATGTTTTTACATTATTTTAATGTAAAAATTGTTACTCATCATGAACAGTATACAATCTGTATTGTTGTAGAATTTCTCTCATGTCGCTATACACCTTACCGCTCATCTCCTTCTCGTAAAATATTTAATAAAAAAGTATACCAAGCTTGATATATCATTCTATCAACTATATATAGACACGACTGGATAGAAAATATCAAGAAACTAAAAAACAAACTCTTCCTAACAAAGTGAATACTAATTAGCTTAGCATAAACTGATAAAACGCAATCCACAACAAAAAAACATTTGATAGAATTATAGTAGGACTCATATCCTAATTGAACAATGTTTCCTATTCTAATAAGGATATGATTCATTTCGTTTTCACTTCTCTCTATATATATAGTTGTGGTACATTGACGAATTGAATATAGTTATATACATTGATCAAATATTATCTGATTCAGATCTTAGAAAAAGATGGCATGCTGCAGAGATGTCACCATGAATGATATGAGAGACGAGATTGATAGCTATAGCATGAATATTGGTGAATCTAAGTGGGAGATTTTAATTATGACAGCCCAAAAAGGCAGAGAAATAAAAGAAGATCATGATGAACAAAGAAGAGGAAAAGAGATGGTAGAAAGAATTGAGTGCAACGGATATTGTGAACAAGTCTCAAAACCGGTTATTAATCCCGATTAGAAAGATGAGATGCATGTGAAGAGGATGAGTTGGTCTCCATTCAAGAAAGAGAGGAGCTGACTTTTGTACGTTGGATGAGAAAGAAAACAAGTATCAAAGAAGTGATGATCATCGAGCCCTCGTTGAAACGATGCAAAAGTTTGGAATCGATCAACAATTATGTTTTGCCATTATAAAGTCACCATCACCGCCACCACCATTGAGGATCCAAGGTCGTCACAAAAGACCTCTTATATCCCCATCATAAGATTCATAACTACTATTTCATTTTCATGTTTATAAGGTTTTAGTTAGAGTTTCGCACTGTTTCACACTATATATACATATTTGTTTTATAATTTTATTTTTAAAAACACTTATGTACTTAGATCCGTACCCCTGACCCGACCCGCTGACCCAGATCCATGTATATATATTTTTAAAAAGTTGCCCTAATTCTCTCCCTTATGGAGCGCTGTTTCTTCTCCTCTTTCTCTCTCATTCTTTCTCTTGCTTCTTCTTCTCTTTCTCTCTTCCTGCTGCCATGATTCTTATTGTTTCTACCCTTTTTCTTCTTTAAACCCTAATTGTGTGTCGCATTCTCATCTTCTTCTTCTCTTTTTTTGGTAGCATTATTAATTTTCTCCTTGATAGGGAAAAAAAGAAAGGATGACAATCTGCTCCTAAATGAGGCAGAGAATGGTCTCGTTGACGGCGGGGTCTGCTCCTAAATGAGGCAGAGAATGATCTCGTTGACGGCAGGACGGAGGCCAAGGTACTCGTTGTTGAGACCGTCGGTGGGGGCCGGGTTGAATGCACGGAGGAGCCATGACGGGTTTAAAGTTCATGTCGTTTTGAGATTGAGAGTCTGCAACTTTAATAGTGTTGTCATTGTTTGGATTCTTGTTGCTTTTTTAGTGTTTTGAATCCATTAATGATAGAAAGTTTTGATGTTTTTGGTTTAGAAATTTGTATGTATTTATGATATTCCTTGTCATATTCCAATCAAATTGTTATGTTTTGACACCTTACTATAATGTAAGCATATGATACCACAAAGATAAATATGTGATACCTTAAGAGTATTTACGTAATACCTTGAAAAAATTACAAAAGTGTTACTGATAGTCTTTATATGTGTTATATATACTTTTTAAAGGTATTATGAAATTTTTGATGTAGTTTCTTCAAGTGATTATGAAAAAAAATACTTAGATGTTTCTGATTGTCTCTATAGGTGTTATATATACATTCTAAAGGTATTATTAAAATTTTTGTGGTATTATTAAAGTTTTTTCAAGTGATTATGAAAATATTACAAATGTGTCATTGATAGTCTCTATATGTGTTATATACACTTTCTAAATGTATTATGAAATTTTGATGTAGTTCAGTTTCTTCAAGTGATTAAGAAAATATTGTAAATGATTTACATGGTTTTATTTTATTAATTAAGCTTTTAAATATATTTTTTGTTGAAAAGATTCGTTAGATGATTATAAATAGAATGCTGGTAATTACACAACAAGTAAATGCTCCAATATAGCATCCAATTGAATTATACATCCTCAAAAACAACATAAATTGGTATCTTTTTCAAATTTTCAAGTCATGGAAATGCATATGATACCTTAAATGTTTATATATATCACCTAAAGACTATCCATATAACACCTGAACAAAAAAAATAGATATGAAAATCAACTAAGAAAAATGTATTACAACCTTATTATACAAAGCAAGCAAGTGCATAAAATAGATAAGAAACTCTACTAAAAAATGTATTATAGCCTTATAATACAAATCAAGCAAGGGTCTCTTCGATACGAGTGCTAGCATCGTTCTCTTCAAGAAGGGCCAGTTTGCAGCTTTTACTTCAAGATCCTCTAGATCAACGATTCCAATGGTGCATCCCCAACACCTCCATCACCGTCACAACCACAAACTTTTGTGCTCACAAGAGAGAAAGAGAAAAACTGTAACTATGTTGAAGGAGAGAATAAGAGAAACATTTAAAAATCATAAAAAATTAAATCAAATACATCATGGAATCAAATAGAAAGCTAATGAATACTACATAATATATAGGATACATTTCTGTGATACATATCACAAAAATGCATATGATACCTTGAATATTTATGTATACCACCTAAAAGCTATCCATATAACACCATAAAGGGGAGAATAAGAGAAGCATTAAAAAAATCATAAAAAATTAAATCAAATACATATCATAAAATTAAATAGAAAGCTAATGAATACTACATAATATATATAATACATTTATGTGATACATATCACAAAATGCATATGATACCTTAAATGTTTATGTATACCACTTAAAGACTATTCATATAACACCATGAAGGGGATAATAACTAAAATTACATATAATATCTTTTAAGGTAACACATATGCTACCTTAAGCTAAAACTTATAATACCTTAAGAGTCTTTATCTGATATCCTAAAGTTCTATGAATATATACATGTGACATATCTAAAATAATCATATGATATATTAAGTGCATACACAGAATACCCCAATACTATTAATGTGATACCTTAAGAATCTATAAGATACAAAATCATATAATTTAAAGCATCAAATGCATTTATAACAGCTATATACATTCATATAACACCTTGAGTGTTTACATATAACACCTAAAAACTATACATATAACACCTCAATAACAAAAAAAAGAAACATATAGACCGTAAAACCATAATAACCAATCAAACTACAAAGCCTTGTAACAGTCACCGAAACCTTCCTATATTTCTTTCCAGGAACAACCAATACTTTTAAACTTCAAAGAATAAAAAATAACAACACAGATCAGAATTTCAAAACCATATAAGTTAAAACATCAAATAAATATATAACAACTACATTCATTCATATAGCACCTTAAGTGTTTATATATAACACATAAAGACTATACATATAACACCTCAGTGAAAGTCACACATCTCATGCAAAAACATATCAGATCTTACCTGCCAGCAAAAACTTAATCATTATGATTATCTTCTTCTTTTCTTTTTGATCAGGAATCTGCGTTTTCTTCTTCCCTTTAAGACATTTTTTTATAGTACCCAAGATCTTTTCCTTACTTCTCTTCTTACAAACTGAATCATCTAGCAAAATCGATTTCCTCTTCATACCACCAACATGCATCGTCTTCATTATGCTAACATAACCAGATACACAAAGTGAAAAACATATAAACAAAACTACAGAAGCAAAATACACACATTCCAGCAGCAAAAACTGAAAAATAAAAACCCTCGAAACACAGATCTAAACATCATGCAACAGGACAAACATAAACATAGAACATCAAAACAACTATAACCCTAAAATCATCAAATACAGAAACTAAAACAAAATCTACAAGAAACCCTAAAATATGCAACACAGTGTTGGAATAAGAATCGAACGAGAAGAAGGCAAGATCGAGCAAGAAGAAGGTAGGATAGAACGATAAGAGAGAAGAAGAATTGAACGAGAAGAAGAACAAGAAAGAAGAAAAAGAAATTGCGCAAGAGAATAGAATAGAAAAAAAGAAGAAAAATAATCCAAAAAAATATTTATACAGATCCATTAACCCAGACCAGGTCGGGTCAGGCGGGTCAGGGGCACGGATTGTATATAAGTTTTGTTGTTTATAAGGATGTATAATCTATATTAAACCTTCAATAATATTAGTCTTTTATGATGATATATAATTTATATTAAAACCTTAAATAATAATCTTTTATAAGGATATATAATCTATATTAAATTAGAGTCATAATATAATAGATAATTTTTTATATGATTTTGGTTTAGAATTATAATGTAAAATGTATTTAAATATAAAAATTCTAAATTACTATTATAACCTTAAATAAAATCTTTAATAAGGATTTATTAAACAATTCATATGTTGTAAGAAAAATCCATACTTTTATATAGGTAATAGATAAACATGAGTTTTATAAATATATAAGTATGTCTTCTTCTACTATATGTATGTCTATTGCACAGTGTGACGGTTGAACCTGAATTTTTGTGTTTTTTTCTTTTTTGAATATTTCAAGTAATTAACGATTTAAATCTTTAAAATATATCATAATTTTGGGCAAAATATTTTGTGCATCTGGGTGCATGTGTAATCGGTCAACGCGTTGACCAACGCACCCCCACGCGGGTTCAACGCGCTCTCAACTCAAGCCCACCAAAATTCACTCCAAATAGTGTTATTTTCATGTATATTAGTGTTACCTTAATGTTAGGGTAGTGTTACCTTCATGAAGGTCACACTAACATAACATGAAGGTATGATTAACATTGTTTTTTATCTTCATGTTATGTTAGTGTGACCTTCATGTTATATTAGTCTGACCATCATATTATTTTAGTTCAATGATTTTGAACTAAGAGTATGAAATTTGGAAATGAATGTCACACTAACATAACACGAAAGTAACATTAACATAATACGAAGGTAACACTGATATAACATGAAGTTAATGACCAAAACATGAGAAAAAATAAAGAGACGCCGGCTGGGTCGGCCCGTGTCAACCCGTATAACTGGTGTACAGGAGAGTCACTATAATTTTGGGTGTCTCTGGAAAAGTTTCGACGTTGATCTATTTTCCTAATTGCTTAATTCCATTTTTTTTCCTTTGAATAACTTAGTTGTGTGAATATGTGACATCAAATCAAGGCTTTCCCACCACCCTTAAAATCGGGATGAAATAATGCAGGAGTTTATTGTTATTTTACAACTTACTAGTAAATACACCGACCAATGCGCGATTTATTATTATTATAATAGAATATTAATTTGTAATAAAATTGAGTTGTTATACTAAAATGTTATTTATAGTATTTTTATTAATTACAATACTTTTACAAAAGTACACATATATTTTACATATAATCTCTACTTACTTTTCAAATTGTATTTATATAAAAAGAATAGTTCTATTTTATAATCACAATAAATAAAAAATGTTTGTTTAAAAAAAAAAAGCATTTTTTTATATTCAACTGTTAAATTTGAAAATAGCATGAACAAACTCTATATTATATAATAGTAGTCGTATTTACTAACCTGCACATGTTAGTTTACTACAATAGTCCATATCAATACAAATTATACTCAAATAAAAAGATTTCATATTTTTCTTTAATATATAAATTTGAACGAAAATTGATTTTTGATGGAAATATTATTTAATACGAAATTATATAATTAATATGTGGTTTTATAAAAAAATGTATGAGCAATTTTTTTATTACTTTCATTACTATGTATAAATAAAAAATATATTGGTTTATATTGAAATTTCTATTTAACGTTAACAAACACAAAGAATCCAATTATTCTGAATTTAACTAACACAAATTAATTATATGTGTTTTTAAATAATTATATTTGATAATATTAAAAGTTTGGAAGTTGAAATTTATAAAAACTTGTTCACCTAATTCCTTAAGCTACTCCCGCAAGTATACGGTGTAGATCGTAGATACGGCAAGCAAGGTCGATCCCACAGAGACTAACGTTAAAACTAATTAATTACCTAAATTTTATCCCTAATTTTATCTAGGAATCGGATCCAAAAGATGTCGAATTAATTAAACTAACTAAGAATGCAATTAAAAATCACGAAATCAAACAGTTATTCTAAGACAGGTTCTAGAACATGCTTTCACCCAATTCTCCCCTCAACGTCACTTTGATCAATCCAAATTCATTGATTAATAATCCTATATGAGCAATCACGAAAATCAAGTTAAAAGCTATCTCGAGGTCAATTTAACCGGTTGATTATTATGCTACCAGAGGTATCTCTACTCGATCTGATATAACACAACAACTCCCAAAAGCACCTAGGATTGAAATCTCATCACATATGTCATTCATCTCTCGATCTCATGCTGTATATATGTCATGTGTTTACTTTTCCGTAATTAAATCTCCTCTCTCTCGAATTTTGACTTAATTACTTAAACATGCTCAATTAGGGGCCCTCTAATCAAACAAGCAATCAAATCATAAACACATGAATAGGATCGAAAAATCAAGAAATTGAATTAAAATCAAAGATCCATCAAGGTTTGAATCGAACTACTTACATATCCTAGAAACCTACGAAAATCTAGCCGGACATAATGTTAATCAAATCCATAGACAAAATTGATAACATCATGTCAAAACCGAAATTCAACAAAAAAGTAGAAAAGTAAAAGGAAAAACTCTAAGATGACGATCTCGCGATTCTCGATCTTTGAATTCTCCTTCGTATTTCCTCCTGGATGCTCTCAGAATTTGTGTTTTCTCTCTATGAATGCTTGTCTTCTTCAATTCTGGACTTCTTGGGGGTATATATATATCTTCTTGGGAGTCTTGGAGATCAAGAAAATCGGGTATAAATCATCCAAAATCGTGTTTTAGTTGAAAATAGGACACCCGGGCACGGTCCGTGCCCACGGCACGACCAGACCGTGCCCCGTTGCACTTGCGTGTGCCAGCCGCGCACGACCGTGCCCCCAGACACGGCCGTCCGTGCGCGGCTGCCTTCCTCTCTGGACATTGGCGCACGGTCGTGCGCCATGCAGCCTAACCGTGCGCGGCGGCATCTGTCCGTGCCCCAATGCACAGCCCCGTTTTCTTCATTTTCGGCCTCGTTTCCTCCTCGTTTCTTCCTCAATCCTTAATCACATTTGAAATTCATACTTTTTCCACTAGAATCATGAAACTTAGTAACCAAAACGTCAATGCAACTAATATATGAAAAGTAACAAAATTGCTATAAAAACGTACACAAACGCAATCAATCGATCATAACATTGTACGCAAAACTATAGCAAAATTGACACTTATCAATTTTCCCCCAAACTTAAACCATTGCTCGTCCTCGAGCACATCAAGACTCTCTTCAACACAAATCACAAAGAATGAACCAAGTTTAACACCAAAGACTCAAAATACTTAATCAAAAAATCGAAACTTTCTAAACTTAAGACAAACACTCCAACAATCCACAATCATGCACTTCAAGGAGTAATGAACCCTAACAAGGTAAAAGTGTATCACTCACGCTCAAAAAGTGTATAAAATAGGTCGTGTATACGCTCGGATCAATCAATCAAGTAACATCTACCATAAGCTTGCAAATCGTCTCACTTCTCCACCACTTTCGTACATGTAATATAAGAATCAAAAAGGACTTTTATTGGACGCAATGAGGCTCTTTGGGACAGGTAGGAAAATTTGGATTAAAGTGACTATAAAAGCATATGATTGCAGCTACTTCAACAATTTCTTCCTTGAATCACAACTTTTTACATTTCCATGAAGTTTCTTCAACCCAAAACAAATCACCTATTTCCACATGAGTTCAGAATTATTTCAAAAGGACTTACTCAATCGAGTTCCAGAAAAAGGCACAACTCAACTAAGTGTCCAACTTACATCAACAAGGCACAACTCATGCATAAATTTATTTTTCACCAATCACTTCCTCATTTTTTTTTTTTTCTAGCCACATTTTTTTTTTCTCCTAAGAATCGCATCCATGTATTCCCCGAGTATTGGCGTTTCATTCGCAAGGTATTTGCATCAAATTTTATTCCATTATTATGAGCATATTTTTGCATGTAGGAGAACGAGACTTATGTGCTCTTTCGAGAGTTCGGTTTCCCCATGTGCAAAGAATGGTGCAAAGTACTTGAAGCGCATACACCCGCCGAAGTGTTATTCAGTGGGGTAGGATCTTGTGCTGAGTCCCCCATCGTCATCAAGGACGAACCCTTTGATCCGGAAGCAGTGGATGATTTTGAAGTACAGTCGAAAGGTCGTAAGTTGGAATTGGAGGGTCCAATTCTTCCATCCAAATTAACCAAACTCTGAAGACTAAAGATTGAGACCTAGGTTTGAAGGAGAAGTGTCACTACATCTCACCACTCTCCCATTTCTGCCACCTTATGACAAAACCACATTTTGAAGCTTCACTAACTATGGTTTGTCACCTTTTGCTAATTTAGAATGAAGATGAATGCATGAGAATGAACAACAAACTTTTGATATGTACATAAAGTGTTGCTGTCAATGTAGGACATGACTATGACATCATGCTAGATTAATCTGACCTTAGCACTTCTTCAATGTAAGTAAACTGCCCTTGATGTATATTCAAGTATGTTAAGCATCAACAATTCCCATGTTAATTATGCAACCATTCTATTTATCATCCTCACTAATTTGTTCATCAAAGCCCTTGTAATTATTCAAGTAAATTTTGTAAAATGATGTAAAGCCAACACAGATACAAGCATGTCATTACCAATCAAACAAACTACTATACATAACTAATCTGTTTTTTGGCTACCAATTGACAAAAAACATTGCATCTCTGTACAATGTCCACATATAAACATTATAACAATGGGTTTAAACACAACCAAGCCGACCAAAGTGAACTCCTAAAGCCTAAATAAGTTGTTCCTAGTCAATGAATAAACACATACAATAACTTGCATTCTTAGACATCAAATGCTAATTTCATGTTGCAAACACCCTTTGACGGCCCGTGTAATTCCATGCTTGTTGCAATCACAAACAAAACGAGCAAGGTTATGCACAACAATACTACAAACTTCATATACCTCTTGTATTTTTATTCATTCGATTTGCTCATCGCAAGTTCAGTCCTACACCGTGCAATCTTCTCAAGGCACTCGATTGCAACATCTCTAGCACGTCCTTCTAGTGGCACCTCCAACCAAACGAACATTCCACAAGACTCCTTCTATGAAACAACAAAACACATAAGGACCGTCATTGCATCATTTGTGAATACGTGCGTGCTTATAAAGATTATAGATTATCTTTTGCATAATGAGTTATGCCAAAAACATCATAATCGTACCCCTCGAAAAGGACAGGTCATAAACCGTCTCATAGGATTCTTTGTGGTCCCCAAAGTTTACATTTGCATCGGCGCCATATGCCGACAATGCATGATCCCGTCAATTGTGTGAGCATTTCCGATCGAATTGCAGTGGAGATGACTATCCAAACTAGAAGACATAATAACATGGTAGTGATTAATATAAATATCTTGAAGCAAAAAAAAAAACACTCCGAATTAAAAATCGAGAAATTGTTCAACCTCAACAATTCTTTCAAACTGTTTGAAGCAAAAAAAAAAAAAAAAAACCCTCCCAATTGTTTGAGGTTTGAGGTGATTATAGTTGTTCAGCTCATACATACAACAACAATTTCTATGAAAATTCTTCATTAGTCGTCATCATGCAAACGAAGAACCCAAATCTTGAGCAGTAATGTTTTCCCTATTCAGACCCAAATTCGATTCACCCAATTCACACAAGATTCGATTCACAAAGCTATTGTTAGAAATGACTATTGTTTCAATTCGATTCACAAAATCGAAACTACCCCCAAAATCAATTCACAAACCTACTGTTATGCACTACACCCAAATTCGAAGCTACCCAAAAATACAGAAGAAGGTACCTTGTAGACATGTCGAATTCGAAGTATTTGCAAGAATCTTGTCGTCTCCTTCTTAATACACCGCTTCTTCAAACTTTGGAAATGGGAAAAAGAGGGGGGGGAGAACGCAGAAAGAAAACCCCAATTTTTGGTTCAAAGCGTTGTATTTCAGTGGGAGGAGGGGCAGTGGTCAAAGCACAGTATAGCCATATCAACAAAATATCACACAACAAATAATAAATAAACCAACTAAACCAACCTACACCATTCATACCAAACAATATAATCTAATCAATCCTACTACAAAACTTACATACCAAACAACAAATTTTTAACAGTAAACAGTATAATTCCAACTTTTTAAACAATTTCTGACAAACTCAACCACCATACCGAACATGGCCTTGGGAGCCATATAAGCCCATTATATTGTTAAGGAAACTTTTTGGGCCAGGCCCAATTTGTCTTACTATTATAAAACGAGATTTTCATTTTAAGAAAAAGACAAAATTGGAAATGTAGGTGAGAAAAGTAGCATTGCGTGATGAGTTTGGTGGCGGAAATCGCCAAATACACGTGATGATGTTTCATTTTTCAGCTCTCAAAATCTTTTCTTTTTCTTTTTATCGGATGAGTAGGTCTTGTGTAAGATTGTCTCA
The DNA here is from genome assembly GCA_005771605.1 of Scutellaria baicalensis. Classification (NCBI taxonomy): domain Eukaryota; kingdom Viridiplantae; phylum Streptophyta; class Magnoliopsida; order Lamiales; family Lamiaceae; genus Scutellaria; species Scutellaria baicalensis. The sequence goes on along the minus strand of CM016729.1, from coordinate 17,092,633 downwards.
CAAATTTTTTCTTGTGAGACGAATCAATTCATAACTCACACTTAGTATTGATTTGAAATTTTGTGGATATATGTTCAATTCATGGGTAATAAGGATCCGTCTTACGGAAACTATCCATGAGACCGTCTCATATGAGTTTTTGTGTTCTTGGATTCTTTTATGACACAATTTTATGAATTTAATTGTTTGAAACATCTCTAACCAATGAATTATATATATATATATATATGTATATTTAGTTTTGTATAAATGTTTATGTTTTTTTATACATCATTGTGTGCACATTGTGTGACATAAAAAACCATGCGCGGGATAGGTACCAAGCAAATTAGTTTATCTATCAATATGCTATAACTAAATTATTCTGAAATTGATTTAAAATGGCCTTTTGCTGAGTCACTACATACCTCTTTCTAATTGTGAATACTCTAATAACAATTGGAATTATTTATTACTTTTCTTATCTTTTTCCCCATTTGAGTTCATAAAGTTTATTGTATCATAGAATTACAGTTCTAAGACCATCTCCAATGTACTACTCAAAGTCCTACTCAAACTCAAATTGTGGAAAATTGTTGCTCCAATGGCAACTCAAATCATGACTCAATTTTGAGTTTTTGAACAGTAAGTGGCAAATTATTGTTGTTCACTACTCAATTTTTTTTTTTAAACCATCTATTTTCAAGCTCAAGTCCATCTCCTCACCAAGATTCTTCTCACTCTCCTCCGTCTCCAATGATGCCGCCGTCCCCGTCGTCGTCGATGACCGCCATTTTCAGACCTTGAGTTCCCACCAAAAATATCAAGTTCGTCTTTACACTTGGACTCCTTCTCCAATGGAACAGGTATTGCGAACAATCAGTTACATCTTTAGATATCCGTTTTGCCTTAATGTGCTGTTGATTTCCTGTGGTCGTTTGGGTTTGCAGGAAAATGAATCTAACGGCGGTGTGATGAAGCGGAATGAGGTGATGGAAAGGCACGTTGAGGATTCGTTGGCGATTATCGAACCTGTTCGGAATTCATACATGTTGCATTGTGGGAGTTGCTTTGATAGTTTGAATGTCATTGATGTTTGAATGTCATTGATGTTGGAAGTGGAGCTGCTTCCTGGTTTGATCTGGCCATTGCTTGCCCTGGTAACGATCATGAGGTTTATTTGTTGAAGAGTTGAAATCTGTATTGTAATTGTGTTTTATAAATACTGATTGTAAGAGAATATTCCATTTGAGTTTAAAGGGTGGAGCTAGTGACAAGTTTGGTGGCCAATTTGGTGGCAATTGGTGGCAAAATCATGATTGAGTTTGGATTTGAGTACTATGGTTGAAGATGGTCTAACGACACTTGCTTATAAAATACATATTCTAAGTAATAAATAACACGAATTCTTTTTTTGCAAAAATCAAGTTATTGATTATTTTCACTTTTTGGTAGTGTTTAGCTTGTTGTCTTTATTTGTTTTTCTTTTTATTTATTTTTTGTTTGTTAGCTGTTAAGGTAGTTTGTTAGAAAGCATCAATGTCATAAGCTCCATTGGGATATGCTTTCCTTCTCTTTTCAGTTTTCAGTATTATTATTATTATTTTTTTTTTGGAGAAATGTAGGAATATTCTTGAGAATCTTTCACATTAGAATTTTTCGACTATCCAATATTTTGCAAAAACTATAATCAAATTTTGATTTTTTAGGAAGAGTTCTATTTCCAACCCATTTAGATTTGTTTTTCATATATAAAGTTTATAACAATAGAAAACTATTTTCTGGAATCAAGTATAATGTACATGAAGTAAATGTGGTAGTTACATAAAAGTCTAGGAGGTACTTGAGTGACAGAAAAATTAATATTAGTTTAATTGTAATTTTATTCAAACATCAAGTTTTCAATTTCATTGTATAATATGTCTAGAAAACTTGTCATCTGCTCACAATGTAGCATTGTATTATCATCTTACGGATGCATTTGTAAATGAATATATATGATATAGTAAAATAGGAAAATGATTCTCATCTAATTTTTTAATATTTTAGAATTTATAGATTATAGATATAAATTACACATTACTTCTTATAGATATAGATAATGACAATTAAGTTCATTAATCATCATTAGCAAAGAATTTTCACTTCCAATTTATGACTAGTAAATTCCACAAAAAGTACTTTCCAAATGTCGACCACAATCGAGATTTGATGAATCATGGATTTTATTGTGTTTTTTTTCTTGTTGCCCAATCAACGTTAAATCTCTACAAGATAAACGGCTGTAATTACACTAACCTCTTGTACATATACACGGCCCTACTGTTTTCCCCTTCTCTTCGTCAAAAACACCTAACCCTTTTCCCCCACATTGTTCTCTCTCACTCATATTCCTCTTCAGTCCTCTCTACCGATCTAATTTATCCCGAAAATGGCTACCATCAAGAGCGTTAAGGCCCGTCAGATCTCGACAGCCGTGGCAATCCCACGGTCGAGGTACGGTGTCGACCAATTTTGTGTATCTTTGTGAATATGTTGTCTATATCGATCTGTTTTTTGATTCTTGTTGAAGTAGGCCATAGTTGAAATTGATTGAACTGATTGTTTAAGTTTGAGAGCGTTGGCGATAACGTTAAAAGTGGTTGTGTTCGGGTTAATCCACTGAAAACGTTAATTTTTCATGCATTGATTTGATTGCCTCTGTTTTATTACTGATATCTATTTGATTATGGGGAAAACTATAGGTTGATGTGTATCTTCGAATGGAGTATGCGCTAGAGCTGCTGTTCCTAGTGGTGCATCCACTGGTAAGATCGATAACCATGCATATTTTTCTAATGTTTTTTGTTTTTGTTTTTTATCTGGATTCTAGAATTTATGACTGATTTGGTCTGTTTAATTTCGTCTCTCGATTTATTGATATCAACTACTATTGAAAGTTTAAACTATTGAAAATACTGTGCTTTACGAATGAAGACTACATTTTTTGGTACCTGTCTGTTGTATTGCTGACAAATGATGCTCAGTTTTGTGATATATAATCAATTAATGTTAAATATATGTCCTTGATGCATATTATGCAATCAGTGATTGTTCTTTTGTCCTTATATTAGGGATTTATGAGGCTCTTGAATTGAGAGATGGAGGATCGGACTACCTTGGCAAGGGTGTCTCAAAGGTCAGTGTTTACCATGGTTTATAGTAAAACTTTTCCATGAGAAATAAATTGTATCATTTTTTGTTATGATGCTTCTGAGTGTTTTGGTAGGCTGTTGGAACGTTAACAATACCATTGGACCTGCTCTCATTGGAAAGGTTTGTTTTTTATAAACTCTTTACATGGTTGAATTGCTTATATAATAAGTTTGATTGTTTGAGATTGACCACTTAGATAGTAGTGACAGGTGATAACAAACAGAATGAAACTGATGTATCATCAACCCAGTTTATGCAATTGTGATGTCTTTTACAGGACCCAACAGATCAGACTGGTATTGATAATTTCATGGTTCAACAACTTGATGGAACTCAGAATGAGTGGGGCTGGGTGCAAGCAAAAGGTATCTTAGTATACCAATTCGTTTGATTATGTTTATTGTTACCTCTTTCCTGGGGGTAGTATACTAACAAGAAGTGAATTGTATCGTTAAAGCTTGGTGCCAATGCCATTCTTGCTGTATCCCTTGCTGTGTGCAAAGCTGGGGCTTCTGTCCTCAATATCCCTTTGTTACAAGGTATAATAACGTTCATTTACCTTCATCAATCATTTTACAATTATTTTTTTGTAATGATTAGTTTATTGGTTTGTATGCTTTTTTAAGTTAGATGCTTCATTGGGTGGAAAACTAGTGCATTGTGTTCCAACATTAAATTCAAAACACACAGAAATAGCTAACATAATTGCTCCAACATTAAATTCAATGGATTATGCTCTTAAATATTTTTAATACTATTAAGTTTGTTGTGCCATGAAATAGCTAACATAATTGCTCTTTCCATATTTAGCACATTGCCAATCTCGCTGGTAACAAGAAGCTGGTGCTCCCTGTCCCTGCTTTCAATGTCATCAATGGTTGGATCACATGCTGGAAACAAACTTGCCATGCAGGTATGTCACTCAGCATAAGTTCATTGGTGATTGTCTTTTAGTCTTGGTTAACATTGAACTTTTTTGCTGCAGGAATTCATGATTCTTCCTGTTGGAGCTTCTCTTTTAAGGAGGCCATGAAGATGGGTGTGGAAGTATACCACCATTTGAAGGCAAGTCTTATCTTATAGGTTTACTATTTTGCTATCTCTAATATTCAATGCTTTAATCAGTCCTGCCTACATTTGTTTGCTTACTTTGTTTTGTTGTGAGGGCTACTGTGCCCATCCCAATGAAGTTATGAATGGTTACAACTTGATATTCCTGTTCAGTTTTTAATGAATGTTCCCAAAATCGCAATGTTGTCAACTTCCTATCAGCTTAGAGTTGAGAATTTATTTGCTTCTGCAAGTGTCTGATCCACAATGACTTCAGGCTGTTATTAAGAAGAAATACGGACAAGATGCCACCAATGTTGGAGATGAGGGTGGCTTTGCTCCCAACATTCAGGTAAAGTATACTTCTTGTGCTCCTAAATCTCTGCCCTATTGCATTATAGAAATTCATGTATCTACTGGCCTGCTTTTTCAGGAGAACAAAGAAGGCCTTGAACTGCTCAAGACTGCTATTGAAAAGGCAGGTTATACTGGAAAAGAAGTTCTCATTCCCTTGAACCCTCTCCTGTTTACTTCTTCTAGTGGCTTTTTCACCGATTAAATGTTATTGAGCTTGGATGCTGCTTCTGCACATAGTAGCATTGGAATGGATGTTGCTGCATCTGAATTTTACGGAACTGATAAGACTTACGATTTGAACTTCAAGGAAGAGGTAAGTTACTACACTATATTTAGTTCTGAAAATATAGCCATCTTTCATTTGTTCACCTATCAGCGTGTAACGATTGTTAACCTTGCACATTACACATCAAATAACTAATTGTATATGTTTTGTTGCTTTGGTATTGGCAGAACAATGACGGGAAACAAAAGATCTCTGGTGACCAACTCAAGGATCTGTACAAATCTTTTGTGTCTGAGTACCCCATTGTATCAATCGAAGATCCATTTGACCAGGATGATTGGGAGCACTATGCAAAATGACCGCAGAATGTGGTGCTCAAGTACAGATTGTAGGAGATGATCTTCTGGTCACCAATCCCAAGTAATTGCTGTCGTGAATTGAAAGTTGTCTTTAAGTTTTTTGCCGTTTGGTTCATGAATAGATTATGTTCCTTTCAGAATGAGACTTTTTTCCTTGGTTGGTTATTTGTATGTGCAGAGAGTTGAGAAGGCAATCAAGGAGAAGACCTGCAATGCTCTTCTACTCAAGGTATTGCTTTTTTTTTTGTTAGCAATCATCTCAGCAAATCAAGCTTTTATTCACAACTTTTTGTGATCCTTAATTGTACAACCATGACTCTTTTTTGAATACCAGGTTAACCAAATAGGATCGTGACTGAGAGTATTGAAGCTGTAAGAATGTCCAAGCATGCCGGTTGGGGTGTGATGGCCAGTCATCGAAGGTATGAAAACCCTACTTATGTATTGTCTTGCATTTTTATGTGTATGGATCAAGATAAATTAAAAAAATTCATTCTGAATGCAGTGGTGAGACTGAGGACACCTTCATTGCTGATCTCTCAGTTGGATTGGCTACGGTAATTACTCATCTACAGTCTTGTTTGTATTCCCACCTCCATACATTCACTATAAAACCTGAGCTGAAATCATCTCCTTATCAGGGCCAAATTAAGACGGGAGCTCCATGCAGATCAGAACGTCTTGCTAAGTACAACCAGGCAAGCATTTAGTTATTTTTAATCAGTCGTTTTCACTCCTTTTTTTTCGAGGGCTTCAAATTGACAACAGGGCATGTATGTATGTATATGATGTTGAATGCAGCTTCTGAGGATAGAAGAGGAGCTGGGTTCGGATGCAGTATACGCAGGAGCCAGCTTCCGTGCTCCTGTCGAGCCCTACAAAATATGCATTCGCGTTTTCTTGCTCAAGTTTAGTTGGATGAGTTTGCGGATTCTAGTCACTCACTCTACTCACTATGCCTAAATAATGTTTTTGGATTATGGATGGACACCTGTTTTTAATAATTCCAAATTTTGGTTTTAACCTTTATTCAGTCTTGAGATTGAAACGCTCTCTCTTACAGGGCTGACCATGTAATACCTACTCTTTTGAAGTTTGGGAGTGCATGTTTTTTTGAATTATGACTCTTTTGCTTCTGTTTAGATCTAGAGTTTTTTCTCTCTTCTTTAGGTTAGGCGTTTCTTATCGAAATATGTCTTTTTATATCAAGAATTCACAAAATGAACACGAATCAAAACCGTCAGATTGTACAATCAAATCTAATCTTGTAGAGGATATTGCTTCTGGATCACCTGACATGCGGACATTAAATCCGAGATTAGATCCGTTACTCTTTTGCTAGATTTTAATAATGAATAACAAATATTTAGGATTTTTTAGGGAAAATATCAAATTTGGTACCAAAAAATAGGGTTTATTTTAGATCGGATACCCCAAAGTTCAACTTAATCAAGTAAGTCCCTCAGTTTTACCAAATCAATCAGAATTGGTCCCCGCCGTTAAAAAACCGTCAAATCAAACGGAAGTTAACTGCCAGAAAAGGGAAAATTTCAAATTTGGTTCCCGAAAATAGGGTTTATTTTAGATCGGGTACCCCAAAGTTCAACTTAATCAATTAAGTCCCTCAATTTTACCAAATCAATCAGAATTGGTCCCCACCATTAAACAACCGTTCAATCAAGCGGAAGTTAACTGCCAGAAAACGAATTAGAGCGAAAATTAATTTTCTAACCCTAATTTCTTTCCCAATTCATGCGTAGGTTCTCCTCACCTCAAAATTGATCGATTCTGGACCACAATCGATCAATTGAACCCTATTTTCCTCAATTCTGAACTTCAAGATCCTCAACCTTTGTTTGCAATGTCCCAAAATAGCGAGTCTTCCTCATATTCAAGCTGAAATTCTTCAAAGAGGCTTCAAACACAGCAGCAATGTAAATGTGGATTTGACTTGCCTTTGAAGACCTCTTGGTCGATAGATAATTCAGGGAGGAGATATTGGTGTTGCCCAAATTATGGGGTAAGGTTTATTATCATTTTTTTTGACTTCGAATTTCCACTGAATTCTTGTTTTTTTTTCTTGTTTGGCCGAATCTGAAACATCATGTCTTGTATATGGCAATGCAGAAAGTAAGGTATTGTGGAGTGTTCAAATGGTTTGATGATGAAATCTGTGTTAGGTCCAAAATCATCATCCCTAGATTGTTGAGAAAATGTGACAGGCTTGAGGAAGAAATCAATGAAGGAAAGAGAATGGCTAAGAGCAATGAAAGGAAAATGAAGGATGAAATCAGTGCTTTGGAGAAAAAGTACAAATTTGCAAAGAAGTTTGTTGTAATTTTGATCATTGTTTTGTTTGTGGTTTATAATGTGTAGAGGAGTATGATGAATGGATGTTGGATGTATAATTTTCAGTTTTTGGATGTTGAATATATAATTTCTGGCAGTTAACTTCTGTTTGATTGGACGGTTTTTTAACAGCGGGAACCAATTCTGATTGATTTGGTAAAACTGAGGGACTTAATTGATTAAGTTGAACTTTGGGGTACCTGATCTTAAATAAACCCTATTTTCGGGTACCAAATTTGAAATTTTCCCTTTTCTGGCAGTTAACTTCCGTTTGATTTGACGGGTTTTTAACGACGGGGACCAATTCTGATTGATTTGGTAAAACTGATGGACTTAATTGATTAAGTTGAACTTTGGGGTACCCGATCTAAAATAAACCCTATTTTCGGGTACCAAATTTGATATTTTCCCATTTTTTTACTTCAAATTATTAAGTTGAACTCCAATTTGATGAAACAGGAATACCAAAAATCTATATACAGCAATAACTCGTACACATTTAATTATAATATCTTGAAACCAAATTTTTATTATATCATGACCTAGTTAATATATCATTGATATTAATTAAAAAATTACATTAATATCAAACTGAATGAGTTCCAATTGATGCAAACATTATAAAGATAAACACAATTAATTAATAAACTAATAAAATAAAATTTCATTACTTTTAGTAAAATGTTTAAAAAGAATAAAATGAACGGAGAGAAATGCTGGCTATGGGGTTCGAACCCATGCGCACTTATGTGCAGAAGATCTTAAGTCTTCCCCCTTAACCTCTCGGGCAAACCAGCTTATTGGAAATTCTTTCTGCTATTAATGTAAATATACGTCAAAAAATGCTCTTTTATTTAGCTCTTTTATTTATTTTTTCAATCGATCGCTAACCCTAGAAAGCAGAAGCTCTTGTCTTCAAATCGGAATTTGAAGAAAGCCCTTTTGTGTTTACAGAGAGAGAGAGAGAGAGTTTGAAGACGAGAGAAAAATGGCGGAGCACTTGGCGTCAATATTTGGAACGGAGAAGGATAGGGTGAACTGCCCCTTCTACTTCAAGATCGGCGCGTGCAGACACGGCGACCGGTGCTCGCGTCTCCACACTAAGCCCAGCATCAGCCCCACACTGCTCCTCTCTAACATGTACCAACGCCCCGATATGATCACCCCCGGTGTTGACCCCCAGGGTCAACCCCTCGACCCCAAAAAGATCCAATCCCATTTCGAGGTGTTTTTTCCTTTTTTTTCTTTTGAACAAATCTTACCTTTGGATTGTACTTGTGTTTTTTTTTTTTTGATACTTACCTGTGTAATTTTTGAGAGGATTTGTGTACTATTTTCTTTGTTTTGAATTATATCTATTTCAATTCAGTTGGATGTTACTGCGTGAGTTTTCGGTTATTAATTGGTTTTGTTATTGTTTTATGAATGATAAGTGTTTGGGATTTGATGAAATTTTTGATCTATTGTGTTATGGTTCACTTAGGATGGTTTTATTGAACATATGAAAACTACTTACTCTAACCAGTTTAAGGGTGAAAATTTAGATCGGACGGAACAATTCTTGTGAGGAATAAAAATCTTCTTTAAAGCGTTGGTGTGGTCTGAGTCTCTGATAATACTGTAGAACAATCATCGCTTTTTTTGTTTTTTGTTTTTTTGTGTGATTTATTTATGTGCTGATGAAGTGAGAAGCATTATGCTTCATAGGAATGACTTCTTTTTTCTAATCAATTATATGTTTGTTATGGATAGGATTTCTATGAAGATTTGTTTCAGGAGCTCAGCAAATATGGTGACATTCAGAGCCTCAATATATGTGATAATTTGGCTGACCACATGGTTGGTAATGTCTACGTCCAGTTTAGAGAGGAAGACCAAGCACAAAATGCGCTTCAGAATCTTGTTGGAAGATCTTATGAAGGTTTATCTCGTTTTTCCATAATTGGAAGATCACATGAATAGTGAGCTGCAGTTTCTGGGCTTTTTTAACTCGTTGGAAAGCAATATGATAGTTTGTGGGTTGGCTTTTTCATTATTTTGAGGATTATTAGGCCAACTAATTCTAACTTGCTTTTGATCTAACATTTTTGAATTTGGTTTCTGTCTTTCAAAGGTTCTTT